>BMAO01016351.1:0-17184 GCA_019973975.1 Trichonephila clavata | reverse complement strand
TATTCGTGATCAGCGTCGGATTTTACATAAGAAAATTAAGTTTGGTTGGAATAGGAGTTAGAAATTTTTTCCCTGTTCATGACGTCTCCCCTGCCAAATATCCAAAAAATGTGAAATTTTTTATTGCAATAACTTTTGATCTAATTGAAATTTTGAAAAGCGCTACATGTATTCGTGATCAGCGTCGGATTTTACATAAGAAAATTAAGTTTGGTTGGAATAGGAGTTAGAAATTTTTTCCCTGTTCATGACGTCTCCCCTGCCAAATATCCAAAAATGTGAAATTTTTTATTGCAATAACTTTTGATCTAATTGAAATTTTAAAAGCGCTACATGTATTCGTGATCAGCGTCGGATTTTACATAAGAAAATTAAGTTTGGTTGGAATAGGAGTTAGAAATTTTTCCCTGTTCATGACGTCTCCCCTGCCAAATATCCAAAAAATGTGAAATTTTTTATTGCAATAACTTTTGATCTAATTGAAATTTTGAAAAGCGCTACATGTATTCGTGATCAGCGTCGGATTTTACATAAGAAAATTGAGTTTGGTTGGAATAGGAGTTAGAAATTTTTCCCTGTTCATGACGTCTCCCCTGCCAAATATCCAAAAAATGTGAAATTTTTTATTGCAATAACTTTTGATCTAATTGAAATTTTGAAAAGCGCTACATGTATTCGTGATCAGCGTCGGATTTTACATAAGAAAATTGAGTTTGGTTGAAATAGGAGTTAGAAATTTTTTCCCTGTTCATGACGTCTCCCCTGCCAAATATCCAAAAATGAAATTTTTTTATTGCAATAACTTTTGATCTAATTGAAATTTTGAAAAGCGCTACATGTATTCGTGATCAGCGTCGGATTTTACATAAGAAAATTGAGTTTGGTTGGAATAGGAGTTAGAAATTTTTTCCCTGTTCATGACGTCTCCCCTGCCAAATATCCAAAAAATGTGAAATTTTTTATTGCAATAACTTTTGATCTAATTGAAATTTTGAAAAGCGCTACATGTATTCGTGATCAGCGTCGGATTTTACATAAGAAAATTGAGTTTGGTTGGAATAGGAGTTAGAAATTTTTTCCCTGTTCATGACGTCTCCCCTGCCAAATATCCAAAAAATGTGAAATTTTTTTATTGCAATAACTTTTGATCTAATTGAAATTTTGAAAAGCGCTACATGTATTCGTGATCAGCGTCGGATTTTACATAAGAAAATTGAGTTTGGTTGGAATAGGAGTTAGAAATTTTTTCCCTGTTCATGACGTCTCCCCTGCCAAATATCCAAAAAATGTGAAATTTTTTTATTGCAATAACTTTTGATCTAATTGAAATTTTGAAAAGCGCTACATGTATTCGTGATCAGCGTCGGATTTTACATAAGAAAATTGAGTTTGGTTGGAATAGGAGTTAGAAATTTTTCCCTGTTCATGACGTCTCCCCTGCCAAATATCCAAAAAATGTGAAATTTTTTATTGCAATAACTTTTGATCTAATTGAAATTTTGAAAAGCGCTACATGTATTCGTGATCAGCGTCGGATTTTACATAAGAAAATTGAGTTTGGTTGGAATAGGAGTTAGAAATTTTTCCCTGTTCATGACGTCTCCCCTGCCAAATATCCAAAAAATGTGAAATTTTTTTATTGCAATAACTTTTGATCTAATTGAAATTTTGAAAAGCGCTACATGTATTCGTGATCAGCGTCGGATTTTACATAAGAAAATTGAGTTTGGTTGGAATAGGAGTTAGAAATTTTTCCCTGTTCATGACGTCTCCCCTGCCAAATATCCAAAAAATGTGAAATTTTTTATTGCAATAACTTTTGATCTAATTGAAATTTTGAAAAGCGCTACATGTATTCGTGATCAGCGTCGGATTTTACATAAGAAAATTGAGTTTGGTTGGAATAGGAGTTAGAAATTTTTTCCCTGTTCATGACGTCTCCCCTGCCAAATATCCAAAAAATGTGAAATTTTTTATTGCAATAACTTTTGATCTAATTGAAATTTTGAAAAGCGCTACATGTATTCGTGATCAGCGTCGGATTTTACATAAGAAAATTGAGTTTGGTTGGAATAGGAGTTAGAAATTTTTTCCCTGTTCATGACGTCTCCCCTGCCAAATATCCAAAAAATGTGAAATTTTTTTATTGCAATAACTTTTGATCTAATTGAAATTTTGAAAAGCGCTACATGTATTCGTGATCAGCGTCGGATTTTACATAAGAAAATTGAGTTTGGTTGGAATAGGAGTTAGAAATTTTTCCCTGTTCATGACGTCTCCCCTGCCAAATATCCAAAAAATGTGAAATTTTTTATTGCAATAACTTTTGATCTAATTGAAATTTTGAAAAGCGCTACATGTATTCGTGATCAGCGTCGGATTTTACATAAGAAAATTGAGTTTGGTTGGAATAGGAGTTAGAAATTTTTTCCCTGTTCATGACGTCTCCCCTGCCAAATATCCAAAAAATGTGAAATTTTTTATTGCAATAACTTTTGATCTAATTGAAATTTTGAAAAGCGCTACATGTATTCGTGATCAGCGTCGGATTTTACATAAGAAAATTGAGTTTGGTTGGAATAGGAGTTAGAAATTTTTTCCCTGTTCATGACGTCTCCCCTGCCAAATATCCAAAAAATGTGAAATTTTTTATTGCAATAACTTTTGATCGTGATCAATTTTAAGAAAATTGAGTGATTCGGAATAGGAGTTAAAATTTTTTCCCTGTTCATGACGTCTCCCCTGCCAAATATCCAAAAAATGTGAAATTTTTTATTGCAATAACTTTTGATCTAATTGAAATTTTGAAAAGCGCTACATGTATTCGTGATCAGCGTCGGATTTTACATAAGAAAATTGAGTTTGGTTGGAATAGGAGTTAGAAATTTTTCCCTGTTCATGACGTCTCCCCTGCCAAATATCCAAAAAATGTGAAATTTTTTATTGCAATAACTTTTGATCTAATTGAAATTTTGAAAAGCGCTACATGTATTCGTGATCAGCGTCGGATTTTACATAAGAAAATTGAGGTTTTTGGAATAGGAGTTAGAAATTTTTTCCCTGTTCATGACGTCTCCCCTGCCAAATATCCAAAAAATGTGAAATTTTTTATTGCAATAACTTTTGATCTAATTGAAATTTTGAAAAGCGCTACATGTATTCGTGATCAGCGTCGGATTTTACATAAGAAAATTGAGTTTGGTTGGAATAGGAGTTAGAAATTTTTCCCTGTTCATGACGTCTCCCCTGCCAAATATCCAAAAAATGTGAAATTTTTTATTGCAATAACTTTTGATCTAATTGAAATTTTGAAAAGCGCTACATGTATTCGTGATCAGCGTCGGATTTTACATAAGAAAATTGAGTTTGGTTGGAATAGGAGTTAGAAATTTTTTCCCTGTTCATGACGTCTCCCCTGCCAAATATCCAAAAAATGTGAAATTTTTTTTTGCAATAACTTTTGATCTAATTGAAATTTTGAAAAGCGCTACATGTATTCGTGATCAGCGTCGGATTTTACATAAGAAAATTGAGTTTGGTTGGAATAGGAGTTAGAAATTTTTCCCTGTTCATGACGTCTCCCCTGCCAAATATCCAAAAAATGTGAAATTTTTTATTGCAATAACTTTTGATCTAATTGAAATTTTGAAAAGCGCTACATGTATTCGTGATCAGCGTCGGATTTTACATAAGAAAATTGAGTTTGGTTGGAATAGGAGTTAGAAATTTTTCCCTGTTCATGACGTCTCCCCTGCCAAATATCCAAAAAATGTGAAATTTTTTATTGCAATAACTTTTGATCTAATTGAAATTTTGAAAAGCGCTACATGTATTCGTGATCAGCGTCGGATTTTACATAAGAAAATTGAGTTTGGTTGGAATAGGAGTTAGAAATTTTTCCCTGTTCATGACGTCTCCCCTGCCAAATATCCAAAAAATGTGAAATTTTTTATTGCAATAACTTTTGATCTAATTGAAATTTTGAAAAGCGCTACATGTATTCGTGATCAGCGTCGGATTTTACATAAGAAAATTGAGTTTGGTTGGAATAGGAGTTAGAAATTTTTTCCCTGTTCATGACGTCTCCCCTGCCAAATATCCAAAAAATGTGAAATTTTTTATTGCAATAACTTTTGATCTAATTGAAATTTTGAAAAGCGCTACATGTATTCGTGATCAGCGTCGGATTTTACATAAGAAAATTGAGTTTGGTTGGAATAGGAGTTAGAAATTTTTCCCTGTTCATGACGTCTCCCCTGCCAAATATCCAAAAAATGTGAAATTTTTTATTGCAATAACTTTTGATCTAATTGAAATTTTGAAAAGCGCTACATGTATTCGTGATCAGCGTCGGATTTTACATAAGAAAATTGAGTTTGGTTGGAATAGGAGTTAGAAATTTTTCCCTGTTCATGACGTCTCCCCTGCCAAATATCCAAAAAATGTGAAATTTTTTATTGCAATAACTTTTGATCTAATTGAAATTTTGAAAAGCGCTACATGTATTCGTGATCAGCGTCGGATTTTACATAAGAAAATTGAGTTTGGTTGGAATAGGAGTTAGAAATTTTTTCCCTGTTCATGACGTCTCCCCTGCCAAATATCCAAAAAATGTGAAATTTTTTATTGCAATAACTTTTGATCTAATTGAAATTTTGAAAAGCGCTACATGTATTCGTGATCAGCGTCGGATTTTACATAAGAAAATTGAGTTTGGTTGGAATAGGAGTTAGAAATTTTTCCCTGTTCATGACGTCTCCCCTGCCAAATATCCAAAAAATGTGAAATTTTTTATTGCAATAACTTTTGATCTAATTGAAATTTTGAAAAGCGCTACATGTATTCGTGATCAGCGTCGGATTTTACATAAGAAAATTGAGTTTGGTTGGAATAGGAGTTAGAAATTTTTCCCTGTTCATGACGTCTCCCCTGCCAAATATCCAAAAAATGTGAAATTTTTTATTGCAATAACTTTTGATCTAATTGAAATTTTGAAAAGCGCTACATGTATTCGTGATCAGCGTCGGATTTTACATAAGAAAATTGAGTTTGGTTGGAATAGGAGTTAGAAATTTTTCCCTGTTCATGACGTCTCCCCTGCCAAATATCCAAAAAATGTGAAATTTTTTATTGCAATAACTTTTGATCTAATTGAAATTTTGAAAAGCGCTACATGTATTCGTGATCAGCGTCGGATTTTACATAAGAAAATTGAGTTTGGTTGGAATAGGAGTTAGAAATTTTTCCCTGTTCATGACGTCTCCCCTGCCAAATATCCAAAAAATGTGAAATTTTTTATTGCAATAACTTTTGATCTAATTGAAATTTTGAAAAGCGCTACATGTATTCGTGATCAGCGTCGGATTTTACATAAGAAAATTGAGTTTGGTTGGAATAGGAGTTAGAAATTTTTCCCTGTTCATGACGTCTCCCCTGCCAAATATCCAAAAAATGTGAAATTTTTTATTGCAATAACTTTTGATCTAATTGAAATTTTGAAAAGCGCTACATGTATTCGTGATCAGCGTCGGATTTTACATAAGAAAATTGAGTTTGGTTGGAATAGGAGTTAGAAATTTTTCCCTGTTCATGACGTCTCCCCTGCCAAATATCCAAAAAATGTGAAATTTTTTATTGCAATAACTTTTGATCTAATTGAAATTTTGAAAAGCGCTACATGTATTCGTGATCAGCGTCGGATTTTACATAAGAAAATTGAGTTTGGTTGGAATAGGAGTTAGAAATTTTTTCCCTGTTCATGACGTCTCCCCTGCCAAATATCCAAAAAATGTGAAATTTTTTATTGCAATAACTTTTGATCTAATTGAAATTTTGAAAAGCGCTACATGTATTCGTGATCAGCGTCGGATTTTACATAAGAAAATTGAGTTTGGTTGGAATAGGAGTTAGAAATTTTTCCCTGTTCATGACGTCTCCCCTGCCAAATATCCAAAAAATGTGAAATTTTTTATTGCAATAACTTTTGATCTAATTGAAATTTTGAAAAGCGCTACATGTATTCGTGATCAGCGTCGGATTTTACATAAGAAAATTGAGTTTGGTTGGAATAGGAGTTAGAAATTTTTCCCTGTTCATGACGTCTCCCCTGCCAAATATCCAAAAAATGTGAAATTTTTTATTGCAATAACTTTTGATCTAATTGAAATTTTGAAAAGCGCTACATGTATTCGTGATCAGCGTCGGATTTTACATAAGAAAATTGAGTTTGGTTGGAATAGGAGTTAGAAATTTTTCCCTGTTCATGACGTCTCCCCTGCCAAATATCCAAAAAATGTGAAATTTTTTATTGCAATAACTTTTGATCTAATTGAAATTTTGAAAAGCGCTACATGTATTCGTGATCAGCGTCGGATTTTACATAAGAAAATTGAGTTTGGTTGGAATAGGAGTTAGAAATTTTTCCCTGTTCATGACGTCTCCCCTGCCAAATATCCAAAAAATGTGAAATTTTTTATTGCAATAACTTTTGATCTAATTGAAATTTTGAAAAGCGCTACATGTATTCGTGATCAGCGTCGGATTTTACATAAGAAAATTGAGTTTGGTTGGAATAGGAGTTAGAAATTTTTCCCTGTTCATGACGTCTCCCCTGCCAAATATCCAAAAAATGTGAAATTTTTTATTGCAATAACTTTTGATCTAATTGAAATTTTGAAAAGCGCTACATGTATTCGTGATCAGCGTCGGATTTTACATAAGAAAATTGAGTTTGGTTGGAATAGGAGTTAGAAATTTTTCCCTGTTCATGACGTCTCCCCTGCCAAATATCCAAAAAATGTGAAATTTTTTATTGCAATAACTTTTGATCTAATTGAAATTTTGAAAAGCGCTACATGTATTCGTGATCAGCGTCGGATTTTACATAAGAAAATTGAGTTTGGTTGGAATAGGAGTTAGAAATTGTTTCCCTGTTCATCCCCTGCCAAATATCCAAAAAATTTGAAATTTTGTTATTGCAATAACTTTTGATCTAATTGAAATTTTGAAAAGCGCTACATGTATTCGTGATCAGCGTCGGATTTTACATAGGAAAATTGAGTTTGGTTGGAATAGGAGTTAGAAATTTTTCCCTGTTCATGACGTCTCCCCTGCCAAATATCCAAAAAATGTGAAATTTTTTATTGCAATAACTTTTGATCTAATTGAAATTTTGAAAAGCGCTACATGTATTCGTGATCAGCGTCGGATTTTACATAAGAAAATTGAGTTTGGTTGGAATAGGAGTTAGAAATTTTTCCCTGTTCATGACGTCTCCCCTGCCAAATATCCAAAAAATGTGAAATTTTTTATTGCAATAACTTTTGATCTAATTGAAATTTTGAAAAGCGCTACATGTATTCGTGATCAGCGTCGGATTTTACATAAGAAAATTGAGTTTGGTTGGAATAGGAGTTAGAAATTTTTCCCTGTTCATGACGTCTCCCCTGCCAAATATCCAAAAAATGTGAAATTTTTTATTGCAATAACTTTTGATCTAATTGAAATTTTGAAAAGCGCTACATGTATTCGTGATCAGCGTCGGATTTTACATAAGAAAATTGAGTTTGGTTGGAATAGGAGTTAGAAATTTTTCCCTGTTCATGACGTCTCCCCTGCCAAATATCCAAAAAATGTGAAATTTTTTATTGCAATAACTTTTGATCTAATTGAAATTTTGAAAAGCGCTACATGTATTCGTGATCAGCGTCGGATTTTACATAAGAAAATTGAGTTTGGTTGGAATAGGAGTTAGAAATTTTTCCCTGTTCATGACGTCTCCCCTGCCAAATATCCAAAAAATGTGAAATTTTTTATTGCAATAACTTTTGATCTAATTGAAATTTTGAAAAGCGCTACATGTATTCGTGATCAGCGTCGGATTTTACATAAGAAAATTGAGTTTGGTTGGAATAGGAGTTAGAAATTTTTCCCTGTTCATGACGTCTCCCCTGCCAAATATCCAAAAAATGTGAAATTTTTTATTGCAATAACTTTTGATCTAATTGAAATTTTGAAAAGCGCTACATGTATTCGTGATCAGCGTCGGATTTTACATAAGAAAATTGAGTTTGGTTGGAATAGGAGTTAGAAATTTTTTCCCTGTTCATGACGTCTCCCCTGCCAAATATCCAAAAAATGTGAAATTTTTTATTGCAATAACTTTTGATCTAATTGAAATTTTGAAAAGCGCTACATGTATTCGTGATCAGCGTCGGATTTTACATAAGAAAATTGAGTTTGGTTGGAATAGGAGTTAGAAATTTTTCCCTGTTCATGACGTCTCCCCTGCCAAATATCCAAAAAATGTGAAATTTTTTATTGCAATAACTTTTGATCTAATTGAAATTTTGAAAAGCGCTACATGTATTCGTGATCAGCGTCGGATTTTACATAAGAAAATTGAGTTTGGTTGGAATAGGAGTTAGAAATTTTTCCCTGTTCATGACGTCTCCCCTGCCAAATATCCAAAAAATGTGAAATTTTTTATTGCAATAACTTTTGATCTAATTGAAATTTTGAAAAGCGCTACATGTATTCGTGATCAGCGTCGGATTTTACATAAGAAAATTGAGTTTGGTTGGAATAGGAGTTAGAAATTTTTCCCTGTTCATGACGTCTCCCCTGCCAAATATCCAAAAAATGTGAAATTTTTTATTGCAATAACTTTTGATCTAATTGAAATTTTGAAAAGCGCTACATGTATTCGTGATCAGCGTCGGATTTTACATAAGAAAATTGAGTTTGGTTGGAATAGGAGTTAGAAATTTTTCCCTGTTCATGACGTCTCCCCTGCCAAATATCCAAAAAATGTGAAATTTTTTATTGCAATAACTTTTGATCTAATTGAAATTTTGAAAAGCGCTACATGTATTCGTGATCAGCGTCGGATTTTACATAAGAAAATTGAGTTTGGTTGGAATAGGAGTTAGAAATTTTTCCCTGTTCATGACGTCTCCCCTGCCAAATATCCAAAAAATGTGAAATTTTTTATTGCAATAACTTTTGATCTAATTGAAATTTTGAAAAGCGCTACATGTATTCGTGATCAGCGTCGGATTTTACATAAGAAAATTGAGTTTGGTTGGAATAGGAGTTAGAAATTTTTCCCTGTTCATGACGTCTCCCCTGCCAAATATCCAAAAAATGTGAAATTTTTTATTGCAATAACTTTTGATCTAATTGAAATTTTGAAAAGCGCTACATGTATTCGTGATCAGCGTCGGATTTTACATAAGAAAATTGAGTTTGGTTGGAATAGGAGTTAGAAATTTTTCCCTGTTCATGACGTCTCCCCTGCCAAATATCCAAAAAATGTGAAATTTTTTATTGCAATAACTTTTGATCTAATTGAAATTTTGAAAAGCGCTACATGTATTCGTGATCAGCGTCGGATTTTACATAAGAAAATTGAGTTTGGTTGGAATAGGAGTTAGAAATTTTTCCCTGTTCATGACGTCTCCCCTGCCAAATATCCAAAAAATGTGAAATTTTTTATTGCAATAACTTTTGATCTAATTGAAATTTTGAAAAGCGCTACATGTATTCGTGATCAGCGTCGGATTTTACATAAGAAAATTGAGTTTGGTTGGAATAGGAGTTAGAAATTTTTCCCTGTTCATGACGTCTCCCCTGCCAAATATCCAAAAAATGTGAAATTTTTTATTGCAATAACTTTTGATCTAATTGAAATTTTGAAAAGCGCTACATGTATTCGTGATCAGCGTCGGATTTTACATAAGAAAATTGAGTTTGGTTGGAATAGGAGTTAGAAATTTTTTCCCTGTTCATGACGTCTCCCCTGCCAAATATCCAAAAAATGTGAAATTTTTTATTGCAATAACTTTTGATCTAATTGAAATTTTGAAAAGCGCTACATGTATTCGTGATCAGCGTCGGATTTTACATAAGAAAATTGAGTTTGGTTGGAATAGGAGTTAGAAATTTTTCCCTGTTCATGACGTCTCCCCTGCCAAATATCCAAAAAATGTGAAATTTTTTATTGCAATAACTTTTGATCTAATTGAAATTTTGAAAAGCGCTACATGTATTCGTGATCAGCGTCGGATTTTACATAAGAAAATTGAGTTTGGTTGGAATAGGAGTTAGAAATTTTTTCCCTGTTCATGACGTCTCCCCTGCCAAATATCCAAAAAATGTGAAATTTTTTATTGCAATAACTTTTGATCTAATTGAAATTTTGAAAAGCGCTACATGTATTCGTGATCAGCGTCGGATTTTACATAAGAAAATTGAGTTTGGTTGGAATAGGAGTTAGAAATTTTTTCCCTGTTCATGACGTCTCCCCTGCCAAATATCCAAAAAATGTGAAATTTTTTATTGCAATAACTTTTGATCTAATTGAAATTTTGAAAAGCGCTACATGTATTCGTGATCAGCGTCGGATTTTACATAAGAAAATTGAGTTTGGTTGGAATAGGAGTTAGAAATTTTTCCCTGTTCATGACGTCTCCCCTGCCAAATATCCAAAAAATGTGAAATTTTTTATTGCAATAACTTTTGATCTAATTGAAATTTTGAAAAGCGCTACATGTATTCGTGATCAGCGTCGGATTTTACATAAGAAAATTGAGTTTGGTTGGAATAGGAGTTAGAAATTTTTCCCTGTTCATGACGTCTCCCCTGCCAAATATCCAAAAAATGTGAAATTTTTTATTGCAATAACTTTTGATCTAATTGAAATTTTGAAAAGCGCTACATGTATTCGTGATCAGCGTCGGATTTTACATAAGAAAATTGAGTTTGGTTGGAATAGGAGTTAGAAATTTTTCCCTGTTCATGACGTCTCCCCTGCCAAATATCCAAAAAATGTGAAATTTTTTATTGCAATAACTTTTGATCTAATTGAAATTTTGAAAAGCGCTACATGTATTCGTGATCAGCGTCGGATTTTACATAAGAAAATTGAGTTTGGTTGGAATAGGAGTTAGAAATTTTTCCCTGTTCATGACGTCTCCCCTGCCAAATATCCAAAAAATGTGAAATTTTTTATTGCAATAACTTTTGATCTAATTGAAATTTTGAAAAGCGCTACATGTATTCGTGATCAGCGTCGGATTTTACATAAGAAAATTGAGTTTGGTTGGAATAGGAGTTAGAAATTTTTCCCTGTTCATGACGTCTCCCCTGCCAAATATCCAAAAAATGTGAAATTTTTTATTGCAATAACTTTTGATCTAATTGAAATTTTGAAAAGCGCTACATGTATTCGTGATCAGCGTCGGATTTTACATAAGAAAATTGAGTTTGGTTGGAATAGGAGTTAGAAATTTTTTCCCTGTTCATGACGTCTCCCCTGCCAAATATCCAAAAAATGTGAAATTTTTTATTGCAATAACTTTTGATCTAATTGAAATTTTGAAAAGCGCTACATGTATTCGTGATCAGCGTCGGATTTTACATAAGAAAATTGAGTTTGGTTGGAATAGGAGTTAGAAATTTTTCCCTGTTCATGACGTCTCCCCTGCCAAATATCCAAAAAATGTGAAATTTTTTATTGCAATAACTTTTGATCTAATTGAAATTTTGAAAAGCGCTACATGTATTCGTGATCAGCGTCGGATTTTACATAAGAAAATTGAGTTTGGTTGGAATAGGAGTTAGAAATTTTTCCCTGTTCATGACGTCTCCCCTGCCAAATATCCAAAAAATGTGAAATTTTTTATTGCAATAACTTTTGATCTAATTGAAATTTTGAAAAGCGCTACATGTATTCGTGATCAGCGTCGGATTTTACATAAGAAAATTGAGTTTGGTTGGAATAGGAGTTAGAAATTTTTTCCCTGTTCATGACGTCTCCCCTGCCAAATATCCAAAAAATGTGAAATTTTTTATTGCAATAACTTTTGATCTAATTGAAATTTTGAAAAGCGCTACATGTATTCGTGATCAGCGTCGGATTTTACATAAGAAAATTGAGTTTGGTTGGAATAGGAGTTAGAAATTTTTCCCTGTTCATGACGTCTCCCCTGCCAAATATCCAAAAAATGTGAAATTTTTTATTGCAATAACTTTTGATCTAATTGAAATTTTGAAAAGCGCTACATGTATTCGTGATCAGCGTCGGATTTTACATAAGAAAATTGAGTTTGGTTGGAATAGGAGTTAGAAATTTTTCCCTGTTCATGACGTCTCCCCTGCCAAATATCCAAAAAATGTGAAATTTTTTATTGCAATAACTTTTGATCTAATTGAAATTTTGAAAAGCGCTACATGTATTCGTGATCAGCGTCGGATTTTACATAAGAAAATTGAGTTTGGTTGGAATAGGAGTTAGAAATTTTTCCCTGTTCATGACGTCTCCCCTGCCAAATATCCAAAAAATGTGAAATTTTTTATTGCAATAACTTTTGATCTAATTGAAATTTTGAAAAGCGCTACATGTATTCGTGATCAGCGTCGGATTTTACATAAGAAAATTGAGTTTGGTTGGAATAGGAGTTAGAAATTTTTCCCTGTTCATGACGTCTCCCCTGCCAAATATCCAAAAAATGTGAAATTTTTTATTGCAATAACTTTTGATCTAATTGAAATTTTGAAAAGCGCTACATGTATTCGTGATCAGCGTCGGATTTTACATAAGAAAATTGAGTTTGGTTGGAATAGGAGTTAGAAATTTTTCCCTGTTCATGACGTCTCCCCTGCCAAATATCCAAAAAATGTGAAATTTTTTATTGCAATAACTTTTGATCTAATTGAAATTTTGAAAAGCGCTACATGTATTCGTGATCAGCGTCGGATTTTACATAAGAAAATTGAGTTTGGTTGGAATAGGAGTTAGAAATTTTTCCCTGTTCATGACGTCTCCCCTGCCAAATATCCAAAAAATGTGAAATTTTTTATTGCAATAACTTTTGATCTAATTGAAATTTTGAAAAGCGCTACATGTATTCGTGATCAGCGTCGGATTTTACATAAGAAAATTGAGTTTGGTTGGAATAGGAGTTAGAAATTTTTCCCTGTTCATGACGTCTCCCCTGCCAAATATCCAAAAAATGTGAAATTTTTTATTGCAATAACTTTTGATCTAATTGAAATTTTGAAAAGCGCTACATGTATTCGTGATCAGCGTCGGATTTTACATAAGAAAATTGAGTTTGGTTGGAATAGGAGTTAGAAATTTTTCCCTGTTCATGACGTCTCCCCTGCCAAATATCCAAAAAATGTGAAATTTTTTATTGCAATAACTTTTGATCTAATTGAAATTTTGAAAAGCGCTACATGTATTCGTGATCAGCGTCGGATTTTACATAAGAAAATTGAGTTTGGTTGGAATAGGAGTTAGAAATTTTTCCCTGTTCATGACGTCTCCCCTGCCAAATATCCAAAAAATGTGAAATTTTTTATTGCAATAACTTTTGATCTAATTGAAATTTTGAAAAGCGCTACATGTATTCGTGATCAGCGTCGGATTTTACATAAGAAAATTGAGTTTGGTTGGAATAGGAGTTAGAAATTTTTCCCTGTTCATGACGTCTCCCCTGCCAAATATCCAAAAAATGTGAAATTTTTTATTGCAATAACTTTTGATCTAATTGAAATTTTGAAAAGCGCTACATGTATTCGTGATCAGCGTCGGATTTTACATAAGAAAATTGAGTTTGGTTGGAATAGGAGTTAGAAATTTTTCCCTGTTCATGACGTCTCCCCTGCCAAATATCCAAAAAATGTGAAATTTTTTATTGCAATAACTTTTGATCTAATTGAAATTTTGAAAAGCGCTACATGTATTCGTGATCAGCGTCGGATTTTACATAAGAAAATTGAGTTTGGTTGGAATAGGAGTTAGAAATTTTTCCCTGTTCATGACGTCTCCCCTGCCAAATATCCAAAAAATGTGAAATTTTTTATTGCAATAACTTTTGATCTAATTGAAATTTTGAAAAGCGCTACATGTATTCGTGATCAGCGTCGGATTTTACATAAGAAAATTGAGTTTGGTTGGAATAGGAGTTAGAAATTTTTCCCTGTTCATGACGTCTCCCCTGCCAAATATCCAAAAAATGTGAAATTTTTTATTGCAATAACTTTTGATCTAATTGAAATTTTGAAAAGCGCTACATGTATTCGTGATCAGCGTCGGATTTTACATAAGAAAATTGAGTTTGGTTGGAATAGGAGTTAGAAATTTTTCCCTGTTCATGACGTCTCCCCTGCCAAATATCCAAAAAATGTGAAATTTTTTATTGCAATAACTTTTGATCTAATTGAAATTTTGAAAAGCGCTACATGTATTCGTGATCAGCGTCGGATTTTACATAAGAAAATTGAGTTTGGTTGGAATAGGAGTTAGAAATTTTTTCCCTGTTCATGACGTCTCCCCTGCCAAATATCCAAAAAATGTGAAATTTTTTATTGCAATAACTTTTGATCTAATTGAAATTTTGAAAAGCGCTACATGTATTCGTGATCAGCGTCGGATTTTACATAAGAAAATTGAGTTTGGTTGGAATAGGAGTTAGAAATTTTTTCCCTGTTCATGACGTCTCCCCTGCCAAATATCCAAAAAATGTGAAATTTTTTATTGCAATAACTTTTGATCTAATTGAAATTTTGAAAAGCGCTACATGTATTCGTGATCAGCGTCGGATTTTACATAAGAAAATTGAGTTTGGTTGGAATAGGAGTTAGAAATTTTTTCCCTGTTCATGACGTCTCCCCTGCCAAATATCCAAAAAATGTGAAATTTTTTATTGCAATAACTTTTGATCTAATTGAAATTTTGAAAAGCGCTACATGTATTCGTGATCAGCGTCGGATTTTACATAAGAAAATTGAGTTTGGTTGGAATAGGAGTTAGAAATTTTTCCCTGTTCATGACGTCTCCCCTGCCAAATATCCAAAAAATGTGAAATTTTTTATTGCAATAACTTTTGATCTAATTGAAATTTTGAAAAGCGCTACATGTATTCGTGATCAGCGTCGGATTTTACATAAGAAAATTGAGTTTGGTTGGAATAGGAGTTAGAAATTTTTCCCTGTTCATGACGTCTCCCCTGCCAAATATCCAAAAAATGTGAAATTTTTTATTGCAATAACTTTTGATCTAATTGAAATTTTGAAAAGCGCTACATGTATTCGTGATCAGCGTCGGATTTTACATAAGAAAATTGAGTTTGGTTGGAATAGGAGTTAGAAATTTTTCCCTGTTCATGACGTCTCCCCTGCCAAATATCCAAAAAATGTGAAATTTTTTATTGCAATAACTTTTGATCTAATTGAAATTTTGAAAAGCGCTACATGTATTCGTGATCAGCGTCGGATTTTACATAAGAAAATTGAGTTTGGTTGGAATAGGAGTTAGAAATTTTTCCCTGTTCATGACGTCTCCCCTGCCAAATATCCAAAAAATGTGAAATTTTTTATTGCAATAACTTTTGATCTAATTGAAATTTTGAAAAGCGCTACATGTATTCGTGATCAGCGTCGGATTTTACATAAGAAAATTGAGTTTGGTTGGAATAGGAGTTAGAAATTTTTCCCTGTTCATGACGTCTCCCCTGCCAAATATCCAAAAAATGTGAAATTTTTTATTGCAATAACTTTTGATCTAATTGAAATTTTGAAAAGCGCTACATGTATTCGTGATCAGCGTCGGATTTTACATAAGAAAATTGAGTTTGGTTCGGATAGGAGTTAGAAATATTTGCCTGTTCATGACGTCTCCCCTGCCAAATATCAAAAAAATGTGAATTTTTTTTATTGCAATAACTTTTGATCTAATTGAAATTTTGAAAAGCGCTACATGTATTCGTGATCAGCGTCGGATTTTACATAAGAAAATTGAGTTTGGTTGGAATAGGAGTTAGAAATTTTTTCCCTGTTCATGACGTCTCCCCTGCCAAATATCCAAAAAATGTGAAATATTTTATTGCAATAACTTTTGATCTAATTGAAATTTTGAAAAGCGCTACATGTATTCGTGATCAGCGTCGGATTTTACATAAGAAAATTGAGTTTGGTTGGAATAGGAGTTAGAAATTTTTTCCCTGTTCATGACGTCTCCCCTGCCAAATATCCAAAAAATGTGAAATTTTTTATTGCAATAACTTTTGATCTAATTGAAATTTTGAAAAGCGCTACATGTATTCGTGATCAGCGTCGGATTTTACATAAGAAAATTAAGTTTGGTTGGAATAGGAGTTAGAAATTTTTCCCTGTTCATGACGTCTCCCCTGCCAAATATCCAAAAAATGTGAAATTTTTTATTGCAATAACTTTTGATCTAATTGAAATTTTGAAAAGCGCTACATGTATTCGTGATCAGCGTCGGATTTTACATAAGAAAATTGAGTTTGGTTGGAATAGGAGTTAGAAATTTTTCCCTGTTCATGACGTCTCCCCTGCCAAATATCCAAAAAATGTGAAATTTTTTTATTGCAATAACTTTTGATCTAATTGAAATTTTGAAAAGCGCTACATGTATTCGTGATCAGCGTCGGATTTTACATAAGAAAATTGAGTTTGGTTGGAATAGGAGTTAGAAATTTTTTCATGTTCATGACCTCCCCTGCCAAATATCCAAAAAATGTGAAATTTTTTTATTGCAATAACTTTTGATCTAATTGAAATTTTGAAAAGCGCTACATGTATTCGTGATCAGCGTCGGATTTTACATAAGAAAATTGAGTTTGGTTGGAATAGGAGTTAGAAATTTTTTCCCTGTTCATGACGTCTCCCCTGCCAAATATCCAAAAATGTGAAATTTTTTTATTGCAATAACTTTTGATCTAATTGAAATTTTGAAAAGCGCTACATGTATTCGTGATCAGCGTCGGATTTTACATAAGAAAATTGAGTTTGGTTGGAATAGGAGTTAGAAATTTTTTCCCTGTTCATGACGTCTCCCCTGCCAAATATCCAAAAATGTGAAATTTTTTATTGCAATAACTTTTGATCTAATTGAAATTTTGAAAAGCGCTACATGTATTCGTGATCAGCGTCGGATTTTACATAAGAAAATTGAGTTTGGTTGGAATAGGAGTTAGAAATTTTTTCCCTGTTCATGACGTCTCCCCTGCCAAATATCCAAAAAATGTGAAATTTTTTATTGCAATAACTTTTGATCTAATTGAAATTTTGAAAAGCGCTACATGTATTCGTGATCAGCGTCGGATTTTACATAAGAAAATTGAGTTTGGTTGGAATAGGAGTTAGAAATTTTTT
>BMAO01016350.1:0-130001 GCA_019973975.1 Trichonephila clavata | reverse complement strand
AAATGCAAATATAAATAAAAATTATTAGAAATGTGATAGCAGTAGTAAGTTTCTGCTATGGGAACTATGGGTGAAATAACTTGCAATAGATAAACCGAAAGAAAAAAATTAATGATGATAAAGTGATTCTCACTAAATGCTATCATAAATAAGAAACATTAGGAAACTTTCAACTGAAAAAAAAATTAAATTAGTATTATATGAGGTATGGGTGCAATGCTATCTAACATTTCTGTAATACATTTAATATAGAGTATTAAATGTAATTCAGTACTAAAAAAATTTAATTAGTATAACTAAAACCAAAAAATCTACCCTAAAACAGATATAACAGGTCCCATTGAAATAGCCCAGAACCAACAACAGTACTAAATGAAACAAATAATAAACCATGTTGCTAAAAAATTAACCATTACAAATGATACAGTTTTCTGGTTTGCAAGATTGTCAGAAGCAAAGTTAAGTCATGATGGAAAATCTGTTCAAAGGGTGCATCTCAACATAGTTTCAGCGAATAGCCCCCTTTTTGTTAAAAAAAAATTTCTGATTTATTTTCATTTAAAACAAAGATGGAGTTCCTATCGGTCATAGGGAAGGCAAAAAACACTGACACTCAAAAAAACATTGTACATTCAGGTTTCTCATAAATAAGGAAGCATTATCTTCAATATATTACCAACATGTTAACAGCAATTAATTTGAATTTGGTGTCATTTTCTTTCTGTTATATTTTAAGCAATATTTTTCTACAATGAAGAAAACATTGAATATGCCGGTGAAGGAAAATAGCAATAATCTTTATTTTCAACGACAGAAAATGGCATGAGAATAAAAGCAGGAAAAGTGAAGGTGTAGTTTCATTGATTGTAAAAAAATACCCCTTTGACATTTGTATCATGAATAGGTAATGATGATCTAAGATTCTGTTTATAAATAGCATCACAAATTATGTTCCGCTTAAAAACTCAGTTTTGAACACACAAAAAAACAACACACACACACATTTCATAAAATCTTAAACATTTAAAATTGATAAAAGAAATAAAATAAATACATATCAAAGTACCCTTACATATAGTAATTATATATTAATCCAACCAAAAAGCTACTTTAAATAGATAAATTAACGCTTGATTTTGAAGAAACTACCATAAGCAGCTCAGAACAAAAGAAGCATGTCAAAAATCTTATATGTAAATAGAAATTCTAATTTAAATCACAACATTACAATCAGTTAATCCTTATTAGTTAGAAATGAATGTCCTTTTCTTTAGTTACATTTTTCTACTTTTTTGTTACAATTGAAAACATGGAATTTGCCAATAGAAGGAAAAGGGTACATATTGGAGTAACCGCAACAAAATTTGCACCACAATATCAAAATTACAGATTCTTATATGTTTTAAATGAAGAAAAAGTCAAATTTTGGTGAAAAAAGTGCCGCTTTGACTCTAATACATAAGTATCAGGAAAAGCAGTACCCTTTTTCTTTTTCAATGGAAGGAAATGTTGGTGCTAACCTTTTATCGCACCAATGCCAACGTTCAAAATAACTCGCCAAGTTGGCAATGCTGATTTCAAATGTGTTTATGGACTCAATTGGCAACCATGTGCTTCATTTCATGTAATGTTGTAATAATAATAGGTTGTGACAATATGTAAGAATTGAAATGTCATAGGAAGATTTTTTGGTACTTATGAATAATTGCAACAATTGCCAACTCTATTAATAACTCACTAAGTTGGCAACCACGATTTCCTATGTGTCGTCTTCCTATGTGTGCCATATGCTTTGTTTCATATAATGCTGCCAATAGGTTGTGATCATACTTATTATTTTAACCAAATGGTCATGCTATGCAGTTGGAAATAGGCAAGAAGTATTGCTGAAATGTACTGATATAAGCTATTAGGATGGAAGTAGGCAAGACATACCCTTAAAGTGTACTAATATTCAGTCGATGTTTTAGTTCCAAGTTTTACTTACTTTGGGCCAACTACCTTCTGTTGCCGTGATATCAACATCAGATGAATAGTAACGCAAATGCATCAGTAGATTGATAATACCAACAACATTCATGTTAGCGAGAATAAGGAAAAGCAACCACACAAACCCAAGGCCCTTACAACTGTTTAGTACCAAAATACATACAAATGTTTTCTGCATTGTTGATTCTTTAAAAATAACAAAAATAATGAACAACATGGGGAAAGCAAACTTTTTTCAGATACAGCAAAAAGGTTTAGAGAGTGTAATCAGGCTTTATTTGATAATCATAGTTCAGCTGGCATGAATCAGGAGCATAAAATGAAATAAAACATTTTACGGAAAGTAAATATCTTTGAAAGTGGCCAGAACAATAGAAATGGCCTTGCAAGCTGGGTAGTTGTTCCATTATTCAATCAACATACATTATTGCAAACCACAAAAGTAAAAAAGAAATAATCAACAAAAATTACACAGATACATAAATTTAATGCGGTGGCTACAATGCAGTAGTTACAATTTCAAAATATATAATTATTAAGGTAACTAATTTCATATATGCTTCATTTTTCTAAATTAGGATATATTTACATGACTAAGCTAAACTTTTTTCACTCAATAAAATTTTTTTTATGAATGTAAGAAAGCAATTTTATACATCTAATTAACATTTTTAATATAGTTTAATTTTCATATCTTATCTTTATAAATATGAATTCTATTTATACAAAGGATTTAAAATCTTTTTTTTTCTTTCTTTCGAATTACAAACAAAAATAATAAGGAAGACACATTTTATATATTTGTGTGTGTATTATTTTTTTTATGAATTAAAACCTACATTTACTTCCCCCCCCCATTGTTTTGATTATTGAATTGAAATATAATATCTAGAATTTTAAGCTTTTTTAAAATAATTTTGTTGATTAAAAAAAACTTTTTCTATTTTAATAAGTCAAAGATATATTTAAGTTAAAATGAAAAATGCTTATGTGTTTGGTTGTTAGTTTTTAATTATTTTTCTGTGTGAAAATAAGTAGTGTTTAAAAAGTCATTTGAAAAAGATATTTTCTTTAACCTGTTTTCTGTCATTTTTAAAATGTTTCATTTTTATTTGTTTAAAGCTTGTAAGAAGACAATAAATTGATTTATAAATGGTGCAGCTACAGTTGCTGATGTGCTTTATCACTTATGTTACATTACCTTGTATATTTTTACGAATATTATCAAGAATGTAAAAATATCCAAGGTATCTAAGGCTTGTATTTACATGCTTGGTATCTGCACATTTTATAGTTCAATGCTTTCAGTCATCACAATTTAATGTGCCACATCAATTTGGCAACTAAAACTTTTCCTTTTAAAACAGATAAAACCTCATTGCTTATCTGATAGATTATCATAATGCTGCATGTATTATATGCAGTGTGCAACCATTAGTTTAGCTAAGGAACATTTTAAAAGATTGATGATGCACATCAGCAGGAATGATATTCATGTGGAATTGAGTGCCTTTATTCTACCAAAGTTCTGTCATAAGAATAATTGTGATAACTTTATATTAAATTAAATAGACTCAAAATTGTTACATGGTTTAAGAATTAATAGACTGAGATAGTAGCTCAAGTGTCATCTTTGTTTCCTAATTGTTGTTAAAAAGTACTAGGTATGTTGTTTGGTATCTATTGGAATATAAATTGAATCCCCTTCTAAAAACTAGGATGGTTATAAAGATAACATTGCGAAACCTTGTCCATTTTCAATTATTCTTTGTAATAATTGGTTCATATTCAAATATGCTATTTTATTGCTTTGAAGTCTTGATTTTCTATCTATTGGCAATTGCACCAATTTTTTGTATAAGTTTTCAATGAGTTTGAAATAAGCATTTTTTAAGACCATAAGATCAGTAATAACTTTGTATTTACAATGCTTAAGAATTAAATAAAAATTTTTAGACTGCATACATGAAATGATATTCAGAGAACATTAAATTTTTGTAATTGTTCTCATTTTGGTAATGGAGAATTCACTTTATTTTTATGTAAATAAATTTTATTCATCTAACCTTCACCTGTTTTTAATAAATCTATTTAACTGCATTGCTTATCAGAAAATCTATTTGAATGATAATATTTTCAATTGTATACTACT
The DNA here is from genome assembly GCA_019973975.1 of Trichonephila clavata. Taxonomy (NCBI): domain Eukaryota; kingdom Metazoa; phylum Arthropoda; class Arachnida; order Araneae; family Nephilidae; genus Trichonephila; species Trichonephila clavata. The sequence continues at coordinate 125,860 of BMAO01016350.1, read as the reverse complement.
TATCCTCTGTTTTTTTTTTTTTAATTTTGTATTCTCACTAGCTTAAATGTGAAATTCCAATTTTAATGAATGATATAAAATTTTTTAGATGCTGTTTTTAATTTTTTGAAAATAGTCATTGGAATAGTGTATCCTGCTGTTACTCACTTTGAGTTTATTTGTTGCCAATATTTACTGCTGTTTTTGTTTAGAACACACATGAAAAAAAGGGTTTGTGCTGTATACATTTTTACTGTACTAAAATTAGGTTTACAATTTAGAATATTAAATGTTTAATTCAAATTAAAATGAATTTTATTATGAATAAGAAAAATCTATTTTATAAAGCTTAACTGACAAAGATCATACTTAAAATTTTTGAAATCAGAATGTTTTTTTTTATAAAAAAAATATACCCAAAGAAAAACATATATTACTTGAAAACTTAAAATTTGAGTACAGGTTATATAAAAATGTAGAACTCCATAATATAAATCTAAATGCGTTTTCAAAGGGTTTGAATTAATGTGCTGTAGCACTTTCTAAATTTCTCAATTTTCTGATATCAGTGACGTGCTTGATTTAGATTTAGCAGTTTTTTTAAGCTAAAATTCAATTTAAAATGGCATATTTTTCACCATATTGTCTAAATAGGCAATATTGTTAGGGGAAAAAATTAAATTTTTTAGTTTTTTATAAAAATAGTGTCAAAAACATGGTTAAAGGTTTTATATATTAGCTTTCAACTGTCTAATCAGTGTTATTAGAGGCATCAGTGTTTCAAGGATTTTTATAAAATTTGTTTGGATCAAACCTTTGATATTTTTTCAATAAAGTATGCAAGTACTTGGGTTCATTTGTATGTAAATAATATTTATGAATGATCTAGTAAATTTACAAATAACAAAATTACAAAGTATTAGATTTAAAACTTAAATATTTATGAAATAGTGACTGAGATGAAGTGACATATTATTTATGAAAATATACTACAGTTAAAATAATCACTAATTTGATGAGCGAACAAATTCTGAAGTAACACATTTATTGGAATAAAGCTGTGTATAAAAAAGAAGAAAAGAATGTTGAGCAGTTTTAATATCAAGAAATGACATTGTAAGTGATTTTTTTTTATCAAGGATGACATGATATAACTGCCTATTAACAAGATCTGACTATGTGTGCATGTATATATATATTATATACATAAATTAATATTGTTTCTGATTTTCATTTAATGTAAATATCCACAGGTTATGAACTATTGAAATGATGGTGGTTTTGGTTTAATATACATTCTAATTTTAATGATGCAAATCAGGAAATTGGTAGAAATATTGTGGTAGAATATTTTACCATTGCTTAAGAGTAGGAATGAATACTTTCATTTTTTATTGGAATGATATTGTGATTTTCATGAATGGTAAGTTAAGATTGTATTATGCTAAATATGCTTACAAGGAATAATGAAGACTCATTTGTAAAAATTAAAATAAAAAAAGAATTATAGAAGTACATAATTCTTTTCAAGAAATGGGTTGCTGAAAATAATTGCAGTGTAACAAAGCTTTAAATTTTTGACTGAAATTATATGTATTGTGTATGTGTGGGGTATTGCATCAGATAGAGACCTTCTATATACTTTGTAAGTATATGATTATTTTATTTTCTTATGAATACTTTTAATAAATTAATATAAAATTTTTTTAGATGGAGAAGAGGAAAATTATCACTGACAAAATTCAAGAAAATTTATTCCAGTTGAAGCAGCAAGCGGAGCATCTTCATCCAGCACAAAATGAGTAAAATATCTTTGCATTTCACCCATTGAAATTAATATAGATAGCTTGTATATATGTAAATTCTACATATATTCTTATGTGCTGCTATAGATACAATTAGCTTTTACATTGTTAATGTTTAAACTATTTATTATGATAGATTATATTCAATCAAAAGTTAAGATCAAAAATGAATTTAGAAAAGCTTAAACTTTATTTATTTTGACTGAAATATTTATTTGGTTAATATATTGTTTTAAACCATTTTTTAAATCAATATATTTTCTTACTAGTTAATAGTCTTATTTTATATGTTTTTGATTTATTTATCAGATGGATGCATTATGTGGCTGAAAATTGCTTGCATTCAGTATTAAAAAAACGATGCTTAATTTTCTGATAATACTTTTTTAATTATTGCTGAATTCAGTCTTCCTGAATTTCCCGAGAGCTTTTAAATATTTAGCTCTGAAAATATAACCACTGGAATTGTTCGAATAGAAATTCATAGTCTTTATGAATTATTTGTACTTGTTCTGTTTTAACAATGTTTTAATCTTGAAGTATCCTTTTAGGCATTAATACTTTGCCATTACTGTAATAAAAAGAAAAATTCTTTAATTGTATAAAATTTTGCAGTGCAGCTGTAAAGTTTATTGTATGTGCAAAGCACTCGTATTAAAATCACTTTAGTCTTTGTACTACTTAACATAGCTTTATAATTAAAGTTTATGGTATAATTTAAGTATTAAAATTTTGGTATTTCTTATGATTTAGCATGAGAGGATGTGTATTGTATTTGCAGTTACTATTGTTACTAGAATATATATTTTAAAGAAAATTGTTTAATATAACTTATTTAAATACGTTGACTTCCTTTTTTATGTACTTTAAAACCAATTTAGAAATTGTGTAAAAAAAACACAATGAAGCATTGAAAACTGTGAACATATTTTAAAGATTTCTTTTTTTATCAGAATTTTAACTAAATGAAATTTTTTTTCTTATTTCTAATCTGCCATTAAATATTGTTTTTTATTGCTTTTTAAACATCTCTTCTTCTTTGTAATGATTTGAGAATCATAAGAAATGTGAGTTGATTGTATTAAAAATTAATTTTTAATGTGTGTGAATCAAGTTGCTTGAAATTTGACTAATCAATTTCACTAATGTAAAATGTTAAATTTCCTTTTTTGGTTGGTTGGTTCAAAATCTTGAATATAGCTTTGAAGTGTGATATAAATGAAAAAAAATCAAAAAGCTCATGCATTTGCGAATAATATAAAATCTTATTGAATGTTAGTTTTTAATTATTATTAAATCTTTTTTTTTACCATCATGTTTTGTCCACAAGCTGTTATTTTGTGCTTTCTTTTTTTAAATATAAGAAATGCAAAGTGAATATGCATTGAATTTCAGACTGTATATTCAATGATAATGTTATCTGAATTCATTTATGATGACTTCTCACCTTTAAATTGTTGAGTCTTAAACTTTCTATTAGAAAATAATTGCCTTGTCTTTTTATGAAAATAATATTAGAAATTTATTTTGAAGTTTTGTTTGTTAGAAATTTTGCATTGAATATTGCTTCATAAGCCGGTTTACTTTATTCTTTTGTTTTTATCTGTTTTCACCTTATATTTCCTTCATTTTTTGTTTGTTTTTGTTTTAAAAGTTTGTCATTTTTATTTTAGTCTAAAGCACTTTTGATATATCTTCTGAATATAATCATTTTTATGATTTATTCAGATTGTTTTGATTTTCTGTGTAGTAATTCCACAATGAAATGTGATATAAAACATTGGGATTATAATTCAAGATTTTGCAGTTTGAATATTTCTTTAATCAATATTCTAACTGTCATAACTATTGGAGACTTCCTTGTAATTTTCTTCTTGTAAGTTTTTAAAAATAAATATTTGGAGTGATTTATTTGTTTGATGAAGTATGATGTTTTTATGAACTTTTAAAAATTTTTTACTTTTTTTAAATTTAAGGTTTGTTATGAATTATGCAAAGTTAGCAAATAATGACTTGGAATATCAGTATTGTACTAATTTTTCATCTTAATTTGCTTTATATAAGTTATTTATTAGATCTGAATTATTGTAAACCATATATATGTATTACACACTTAATCAATACAGTTAAATTTTTTTTGTTTTGGGAAATTTTCAACTTTTATATTTAGTATTTTTGAGTATTATATATCAATTAAATTATTCAGCAAACTATTGTTCAAGTTAGGTTCAATTTGTTGTTTTTTTTTAACTGTTTTAAAATAATTTGGTAAAATGACATAAATAAGTAAAATTAATTATTCATAGTTTTATAAATATGTATTTTCTATATTGTTCATGAGTCATTATGTAAAAATTGAATTTTTAAATATTGTTATGAAAATTATTGATACTTACAAAATGAACTTTTTCTTTATATATTTGCAGAATTAAACAGTTAAAAAGATGGTTAAATATTTTGTGACTTATATTTGAACTGCTCTTTCCTATTTATTTATTGAAATCTTCAATAAGATTAATTTGTTATATTATTAGGTAAATATATGGATCAAATTGTAAAATAAAAGATTTATGTTTCAATTAAAAATGTTTGTGTTTCTTTTATGAAATATTTTTGTATTAACACTTCTGTAGTTTTGGAAAAAATAGGGAACACCTTATATTTGAAACATATTTACTGAAAATATAAATTTTGTTGTATTAAAATGCAGTTAATTTTTTTTTTTTTACATTTCAATGCTGTTAATAGGAATAATTTTAAGAGGAATTTTGTGCATTGACACACAATTTCTGAATAAATGTTGAGGATACCAGTTTAGATTTCGAGAAGTTACAAATTTTTAATAAAATCTATGGTAGCTGTAAATCTAAATACATTAATCTGTGACAAACACCATTAAGGACTTATTTAAGAATATTGACTTTTGTTTGTATCTATTGTGTAGAGAAATCTCTCTCTTTTTTTAATGTTAATTTTTGAAAGTTTAAAGAAAAAGGATTTTGCTTTAAAATTTGTTATACCTCCAAACAGCTTATCAACTATTATAAAAATCAAGATAAGTTTCAAAATAATGATTCATTGAATTCTTGTTCAAAATGTTTAAGTGGTGCCTATGAAGATGTCGACAAGGCAATTTTGGATATATGCAATGCAAGATAAAAATGTTCCGATCTCTGGACCTTTCATAATAGAGAAAGCTTTTCAATTTGCAAAGGCATTGGGATATAACCAATTTTTAGTTAGCAATGGATGGCTAGAAAAATTTAAGAAAAGACATGGTAAAATATGCCTGAAGGGATTTTTGGTGCATTGCAAAGATGTGAGGTGTATTATAAAACAAAGTATTTTTTCAAAAAACAAGTAATATAAAAAAAAATTCTTTTTGAGCCAATTCCTACTTTGAATTGGGTGAATGGAAAGTATTTTATTAACGATTGAAAATTTGAACGATATATACACATAAATATAGGGAGAGAGTGAACTAATAGTAGGAACTGAAAAAAGAGCATTATTTGTCTGCATTGTTGTAACAATGCACACCCAGTTTGGCATGTTTGGCTGAAAAACCGGTTTTTGAGGCCAACTTTTGTCATTGTTTTAACAGTTACATTGTTACAACGATGGAGAGGAATCTTAGTGTCGAAAACTGGTAATTAATTTAATTGACCAGTAATTAATGAATTAATATTTGAAAAAACTGTATTAACATCAAGCGTCATCCACTTCAAGTTTAAAAAAATTTATTTGAACTTGATAAGATGAATAGAAAGTAATTTATTAATGATTGAAAATTTGAACAAGATAAATAGATATATATATGTTGTGGTTTTTTGAGTGATAATCGAGACATTATTTTTTAACCATCTTTATTCCATGAGATCATTTTGTAATCTGTTTGTAAGAGAGAGAGAAAGAGACGGACACCGGTTAAAACTCAAGAATCCCCGACCATTCAGAAAGCCAGAAGTCTTATTGAAGCCGTATACTTGAGAATTTAAGGATGAAATATAGGTAATGAAAATTAATGGTCGGAGCCCACAAAGTTAGAGCAATGTGTTCTATATTCCCGAACTGGGTAATAAATTTAATACTTGAAAATGTAACAGGAAAATAAAAGTTAGAAGTGGTCTGGATTTAATTTTAGATCTAATTTAATTATCCTTACATATATATGAGTAAATTTGTTAAATAAATTATGTTGATGAAGTGCCAGGAAGTTTTGCCTTCATATGTAAATATTATTATAGTTTAATGATCAACGAATATTTTGATAATAATACAGTTTTTATTAAGTTATCAATTTCTGATACAGAAATAAATGAATTTTGGCTTTTCATAAACAATTAAAAATACAAATTAATAATTTTAAATTTCCACATGTATTTCTTACTTCTAAATTTCATAAAGACCCATCCAAATTTAGAACAGTTACTAATGGTTTTAATACATATATATCTGCAAATCAGGCAAAGTTCTCCATGAAATATTACAAGATACAATAAATAATCTTAAATCCACAGCCATACTTAAAAATAGTAAAGAACTCATTGAACACATTAAAGATAAAGATTTCTTCAGTATATTATTTAGATTTTGAAGATCTTTTTAACTCTATTAATATTGATGATATGATTAAAATATTTGTAAAATTATATAAAGATAGTTTATTTAAAACTGTCAATTATGATAGTTTTGGTTCTCTCCTTAGGTTTGTACTAAAAGAGAACTATGTATATCATAATGGTAACTATTATCAACAGATTAAAGGTTTGCCACAAGGTGGCTCAGCTAGTAACTGTCTTGCCAATTTATATTTACATTACTTTGAAAATAGTTTCATCGACAACTCAGAATATTACATTTTTCGCTATACAGATGATATAATCTTTTTTGGCTTGCAAGACAACTTTAAACCTAACCCTAATTTTTATCCACAATACCTTAATTTAATACAAATAGTAACAACTATGAAGCAAATGTTCTTGATATAGAAATTAAATTAAAAGATAATGATATAGTTACTAATATTTATGACAAACGAGAAGACTATAAATTCAATATTATAAAAGTACCACATTAGGAGAGTAATGTACATGTTTCCATTTTCAGAAATACTGTTAATAAGCAACACAATGAATTTCTAGTTAAAAAAAATCAGAAAAAATCAAAAACTATAAACGTCTTACTAAATACTGCTTAATTCAAAAATACCCAATTAGTTTTATTAATAGTTATGAATAAAGAAATTCTAAATAGTAAGGATTAAAATTCCATAGTTTATTATTATAAATTTATCATTTTTCCTAAATAGATATAGTTATCTCCAAATTTTAATTTTGATAAAATTACTTATTCTCTTAGTTTTTTTTAAAATTAAATTTTATATACATATTTTTTAAAATCATGTTTAATTTCAGTGCCCCTAACTTAATGGTAGTATGTTTACAATTTTTTATTTCTATTATTTTCATACTTTTGCTAAGTACTACTATTCAGTCATTCCCATGCTTTGAATTTGCATTTGGATCCAGAATCTGGCAATAACTTGTTTATTGCACTCATATTTAACGTGGGCTCTGCATTTTTGAATGCAATTTTTAGGTAAGTTATCCTTTTTTTTTGTAATGAATTTAAATATTCTATCCATTATTGTCAATAGGTTTTTGCTGAGTATTATTAACAGAGAGGGGGAAGGTTGGTTGGCCACAAAACATTTCAAACCCACTTTCATATAAATTATTTTATATATAAGCTGTCCTAAGTCAGAAATGTTTATAATACTATAGCATCCATATTTTTATAATAAATTCTGTTATTTTTATTTTTTTCATATATCATTTCTAAAATATGTTGTCTGGTTAACTTGCAATTTCAATTTTTTTTTCAGTTTTGATTAATGTTTATTTATCTCTCTGTTATAGAGAAATCTATATAAATAAATAAAATTGAAGTGTCTGTTTGTAATTTCAAAGCTTTTACTAAATGCATTTAAAGGTATATAAGGTACTTATATCAAAAATCAATTTTTATATTTTTTTGTTTGTCTGTCTGTTTGTTCCAGCTAATCTCGGAAACGGCTGGTGCGATTTTAAAAATTCTTTCGCCAATGGAAAGCTACATTATCAGCAAGTAACATAAGGTCTATTTTATCTCCATATCCCTATGGGAACAGGAACTATGCGGGTGAAACTGTGGGACGTTGCTTACTCCCCGCCAAGTTGGCGCAAAATTATGCATTTGGTCAACAATTGAAATTTTAATAAAAATTTTCTCACATTTGTAACAAATAACTGAAACATAGTGTAATTTAGCATCTTTACAAAAAGCAATTTTTTAAATGGGGTTTTTATTAAATGTCTAGCATTTACTGCAAAACGTTTATTAAATGTCAATTCAAACTTTGAGAAATATCGCCAAGTTGGCTAAGAAGTTCTCTATTCCGACAATCCCAGATATTTTAATGCAAATTTTCTCCCACTTTTTAAAGAGCGAATTGCGCGCGCGTGATATTGAAAATTCTATGGTAATATTAATTGATAGTTTCATAAAAAGTTTTTATTTATTGTATTTTGAGTATTTGATTCTTAATCAACATTGAAAATTTAAACGACATGCAGGTGGAGGGAGGGAAATGAAGAAATATTTATCAATGAATACAATCATGGATAAAGATCAAAGTACTTCATATCCCACAGAGTTCTTAAATTCACTTAAACTTTCGGGTGTACCCTCACATAAACTTCAATTAAAACTAAATGTACCAGTTATACTTATGCAAAATCTCGATGCTCCTCGACTATGTAAAAGAACGAGGCTTTGGATCACAAAACTGATGCAGAATATACTTGGTGCCAATATGTTAACATATGTCATGAAAAGGGATAGTGTTATCATACCTCGAATTCCAAGTATCCCCACTGACGTACCGTTTCAATTCAAACGAGTTTAATTTCCAGTTTTACTCTTGCTATTAACAAAGCTAACATTTCAGGTAGCAGATACTTCCAGGTGTCTGTTACATTTTGAATATAGACAGTGACCTTAATTATTCTGTGATGCATTGCTATTGAGCTGTGTCTTTTACGATAGTGTTGATTTTGTGTGAGTATAGTTTATTTTTTCCATTGTTCATCATTTTGTTTTTCTTATTTCTCAGGGCAATTGGAGAGAATTCTGTTCTGTCAATTAATTTTCTTTTGAGTTCGAACTATATAGTGAAATTGACCTTTTTGGAACGATTTGTTCAAGTAGAATGAAATGTTCTGTTTCCCATTGCGTCGGAATTGAGCTGTGTTAATTGGATTGGATACAAGGCCCATTCAGAGCTGTTTGGCAATTTCATACATTTTTGTTTTTACCTTCTTTTTAAGTGCAGTCAATTGGCTTCAGTGTATAAAATTGCATTGCAGAAAATCGAACTAAGGTCATCACATTGAGCTGGCAAAAGCAGTGTTAAGGGTAATTGCACATCAAATTCGAATAGGCATCAGTGAACAAGGACAATGCAGACAGATGGCTCAAATACATGTTGAGGAAGCAGGTGGTTGTAAGATCGTAATTTTTTCCCCCTTCGAATTATGCTTTCGCATTGATAAAGATATTCAGTTCTTTTTGTATCAATTAATGTTAGTATTGTATTTCATTTTTCAATTTATTTTTAAGCTCGGGATATATACAATTACAACTGTATATTCAATTATATATATACAATTTGTGTATATTTCGTGTACAAAATACTAATTTTAATTCTGTACGCTAATGGATCTGTTTGGCGTGATTTCAAAATATCTCCACAAAGAAGTAGCGATATCAATTGAAATCTTCCAAGTATTTTATCTTTTTCCAATGATTCTAAATTAAATAAATAGATACTTAAATTTGGTACTTAATTTTTTTTTTTGTCAACCATTTACATAAAATTATAAGACATTGCCAAATGCTGCAATATGCATTCAAAAAGGGAAAATTATTATATGACTGTTTCGCACAGTAATAAAATTTTTGCTCTTCGCTGTGAAGTTTTCCACTAAATTGTTGAAATTTCTAAAAAGTTGGGGCAATAACATTAGATTCGCAAAGGATCTATTTTGTGTGATTTCAAAATTTTATTTGATGTTACTGTGAAATACAAATGGGAAAATTCAGAATATCTGATGTATATTTTATGTTTGTTTTGGTATTTACATATCATATATCGCAACTGTATTGGCAACATTATATAAAAGGAAGCACATGGTTGCCAATTCACCGTGTGCAACACATAGAAAATTGGGGTTGATATAGTTCCAATAACACCTTTGTTTGGAATTGTTTTTGGTGATTTCATCTAAATATTGAACTTTAATTTGTTTTTGATAGCTTTTTCTGAGTCTGGTTAAAAAGAAAGAAAAGAGAAAACACTCATTTCTAATATTTTTTACTGCTTCCACTTGATGTATGACTTTTTTTTTTGTTAAAAAATGTGTGAATATACATAAACAAAACTTTTCTAAACAGATTTCATTTGTAATTTGTTAACTGAATACCAAGTTGTTATGGTTTTTTTGGTCCTTATGTTATGAATCTAAAATTATTTACATTGTTGGGAGGTGCCAAGTTTGAAAATAAATTTAAAATGGCTCTTCTTGTGGTTAAAGGGTTAATTTTACTATGCTTATGGGTAGACATTTTGTGTTGCTTCATTGTCTGTGCAGATACAAAAATTTTTCTGGTTTGCCTACTCTAGAACAACAGTTGCCAACCTTCAGCACTTCATGAACTACTTAATGTATAACTTTATAATATGTGGACCACTATATATATAATAGATTGACCACTATAGCCATATATACGTCTTCATTTACGTTCCCATACACCTGAAAATAAACTTCATGAAAAGCAATAACATACCAACAATCAACAGACTGAAGTGCTTACTACGGTTACCAAAAACTGACTTTCAAATTTTGATGGAAAATCTGAAAAAATAGCTACAAAATTGTTTAACTCAGGAAATTTGTTAAAATTGGTAACTAAAAGTTTTCAGCAAAGTATTTCCATTATATGTTTTTTTGTTTGTTTTTTTTTGATGCTCATCTTTTTTTTTTTAAAACTGAATCTTCATAAAAGTATAAATAATGTCCCAGTTTTTCTGTGGACCATCCAAAATTTCTAGCCAATTCCAATCACCAATTGGTGACTGCTACTCTGGAATTCACAACAGTACTTATGTGTTAGCATCATTGTAAACAAAATTGGCGCCATGCATATCACACCTTAATATCTAGAAGATTCTAACACATTTTTTAATGAAAAAAAAAAACAGATTTGGATGGAAAATAGTGATTTGCATTTCGGCAATTTGACTGCACAGTGATGCTAATATTTAAGTATTCAGACAACAAATAATTGTCCATGTGTGAAGCAGTCAGTGTTTAGATATAAGCCACTCTGTTTTTAAGATAGGCCCTTAAATTTGTTCATAACAATTGCTAATGCTAATTGAATAGTAAATTGCAAAAATCTTTCATCATTATGAATACTTTGTTGTAGATTTCTTCTGCGAAATCCGTGCTTATATTTGAATTTTTCTTGCGTATTCGAATAAAAATATCTTCAACATCTCTTTGCGTTGGAATTGAGCTGTGTTAATTGATGCACAATAGAAGTTAAACATTTCATTAGCATTTTTTTATTTTTTCCCTTTTTTCTGTTCCTGATTTTTCCTTTTTTTTTTTTTTAATGTTTTGAAATTTTATGTTTTTGCTGAAACTTTTTTCTTTTTAAGTGCAGTCAGTTTGCTTCTCTACATAAAAATAATACCTTTCAGGAAATCAAACTTAGGTCGTCATACTCACAAGGCAAAAGTAGCGCAATGAGTGTAATTGCACATCAAATTGAGGAACAGGCATCAGCAAACTAGAAAAGCAGACAAAGAATGGCACATGCTGAGGGCGCAGCAGATCAACAGGCAATCAAACTTGAGGATGCACATTTGCGAGCCCAGCATTCATGTTTTGCAACATCAGAACTGCTCTGTTCTCAACAAAAGGAACACAGTAGGTTGCGAGTGGCTGAAAGATGTCAACCAGAAACAGCACATCAGCTTCAAACATGATTTGGGAGTGAGCAATCACACAATAACAGTCACTTTGCATTCCGGTACAACCCAGTGTAAGATTATAGGTTGAGCCAGCATATTCTCATCAGCACAGTGACTGAAATTTAAGGGAGAAACAAAAGGAATGTTTTTGTACCACTGGAAAAATTAAACTGTCTCAACTTGGAGAACCACCAGAGCCATTAAAAACTTTGCTCGCCAGATGTACTGCGGAATCAAAACATTCCCTATATAACATCAGGAAATACAATTCATGTTTCCAAATGATATTGTTTGGAGAAATGTACATTTTTGAACACACCTCTGATTTAACAGAAATATCCATAAGCATTGTAAAACTAACCCATTGCTCTCGAGGAATCCAGAATAGAACTATTTAAAATTTAACTTCAAATTTGAGGTCTCCATTGTAAATACAATATCAATAAATTTAAGTTCATAACATAAATACAAAAATAAGTTGTAATAACTTCAAGTATTCGGTTAACAAATTACAAATGACACTAGTTAACTAAAGTTTTGTGTATATATATTTATACATTTTTTAAATAAAAAGTCATACCTCAAAGTTTTAGTATCAAATGTTTAAACATACTGAAAACATGTGTTTTCTTTTTAACCAGACTGAGCCACAGCAACGCGTGGCAGGGTACAGCTAGTATTTAAATAAAAAGAACCAAATCCTTGTTGTTTCTGATTTTAGCAGATATTTTTTTTAAATATCTGAAAATCTACCGATGAATAACTTACCAATAGTCAAAAATACTAGAAAAAGAATATAATCACGCATAAACTTTCCTTATTTTGCATTATTTCGGATGTATTTATTGCATTCAAATAAATTTAGAAATTTACATTTGAGAAAGTAATTAGCAATTCCAAAAGCATTATGTTACTTTCACGGATTTGAGGTTGGTGGGATGCTTGAAAAAAAGTGTAATTAAACTTTCAATATTTCTGATTAGCAATTTGCTGGTAATGTCAAAAAATAATAAATTTTCCTGAAAACAATTGATTAGCAGTAAGGAAATACAATATTCAGTAAACAATGATTGTAAGAATTTTTTTTCGCTAATGGGCCTGCTGATTGGTATTTTTACTTTTGCAGACCTAGCAGATCCCCCAGGAGCTGGTATCACTTTTTAGTGCGGCACCATATAGGTGCTACCAATTGCCGCAAGTAATTTTGACGCCCAGTTTCCTCCCCAGAGGGAGGCACCTGAGCTCTGACGGTGCGAAATTGTACTTAGGAATTTATTTTTGCTGAAAGCACCCAAACCAAACGGGAACTTCAAGGGATTTTTTACATGCCGCATAATCATACGACATGGTCGTTGTCGATTTTTTGCATCATGAAAATCTACCGACTTGGGCCGCGGTCGAACCCACAACCTTGGGTGCAGAAGACCAGCGACAATCCAACTACGCCACCCTAGAATTAAGTGGCTTTAATTTTAATTTAAATTATTTATAGCAAAGAAAATTTAATTTAGCTAATAACTAAGATTTTCGGGGGGGGGGCATTAGCATCTGTTTAATTGTTTCTTTTTAGTGTCACCTATTATAAAATCATTTTTGATAAAAGTGGTGTTAGTCTTACTTTATGTTATATGATATCATAAAAAATTGTTTTGCCCAATTAAATCTTCTGTTTACACTTGTATCAAAATTAGCAACTAAATTTGCTCGACAGCCTATTATATCGTTTTATTTTCAGCCATCTCTTCTTTTCCTACATAATGCTCTAATGGGTGATATCACCATTTTGTGAATCTCATGTGTAAATTTAATTCAACTTTAACATTTCATTGAAATTAATGTATTGAAAGGATTGATATTTTTATCGGATTTAACCCTTTTTGTTTTTTTAAACTAAATATAACATAATAAAAATATATCTTTTAAGTATAATTAAAATTTATCAAAAAAGTATTTTTGATGTGTGTGTGATGAGTTCCTGTGACTGATTGTACTCTATGTTGTTTAGTGGCAAAAAGTAATGCTAATTTAACTGAAATTTAATTTTTGTTGAGATTATGCCTACTTAAAATCGATATATATGCTAAGATTTTTTAAAATAAAATATGGCAGTCAGAATTGGTTTCAACCAATAGGGGGCTAAAATGTCTTAAATATGTATGGCATTTTGAACTTTGAAAAGTTGCTTAAAGAAAATGCTACACTTTTTTTTTGTTTGTTAATCTTGATATAATATAACAATTGTAGAAGTTCGAAACTGATCATTTGTATTTCAACTATTCATTAAAAAATAATAAGTATTTGCAGTCACTGTTATGAATAAGTTTTTTTTAAAATTAAAAATTGTGTTCAAAAATGGATTTTTTTTTTACGACTGGAGATTTTGCAAATGTTAACTGTAATTTAATAAAGCCACTTTGTGTTTGTCTTGCGAGATAGGAAATTATAAGTATTAATATTTTCCAAAATGCACATTATTCTGTAAAACTATTTTGTGTATTTTAATTTGCTGAGGAAAAAGAAGTTCTTCAATGTTTTCCTAACTCTTCAGGAAGATTAATTATACTAGTATGGAATCGAGAATTTGTCATGCTTCAAAATGTATTTTAAATAAAAGTAAGGATTTAAATACTTTAGTTTGTAATATAGAATAGAGACTTACTATTGTGTTTCAAATTTGGTACCGTTAAAACTTTATTTCTTTTTTCGTTTTCGCTGTGTTTTGTTGTGTTATTTAGTTATGTGATCACTTAAAGAAAAATAAAAAAATAAATATGAACTTTTCAAAAGAGGGTTTTGATGCATAATTTGGATTTATTCACTGTAGCAACCCAAACTGTTTTAACTTTTTACCTGGTCTGTTACTAACCACAAAGAAATAATTAATGCGTTAAGCTCTCTCTCTTCATTTATCACCCCCCCCCCCCAGATTTTGTCATTTTAAACAGATGACAAATATGAATTTTTTAAACTTTTCCCTTATATGTGATCTATACAAATAAATAAAATTGAAGTGTCTGTTTGTAATTTCATATTAACAGCTTTTTACTAAATGCATTTAAAAGTATATACGGTACTTATATCAAAAACTCAATTTTTAAAATTTTTGTCTATCTGTCTGTTTCGGCTCTCTGATCTCTGTCTCTCTGAAACGGTTGGACCGATTTTGACGGGACTTTCACTAGTAGATAGCTGTTGTTATCAGGAGTAACTTAGGCTACTTTTATTTTAGAACAAAAATTAGGTTTCCGCGAAAACAAAATTAGAACCAATGAAATAGTGAACAATATCCAATTCAAATAGAGAAGTATATCTAATGAGAAAAGCGACATGGTATCTCCGGAACAAAACTATCTGGCCAAAAGTATCCGGACACTCCTTAAAAAAATTGTTCTGGCGAGTGACGCAATTTGATACGTAATTGAAAGCTATGAAAGTGTTGGTAGTGGTTTCTCAGATTGTATTTATGCGTTTGTGAGGCACTGAGTAAGTCGAAGGAGCTTAGTGAATTTGATTGTAGCAGTATAGTGGGATGCCACCTTTGTGGGAAATCAGTTCGTGAGATTGCGGACATTCTACAGAAGCCTAAATCCATTGCGAGTGATGTAATTGTGAAGTGGAAACGTCGAGGTAGTGAAACGGCAGAAAAACGAACCGTTAGGCCGAAAATACTTGTTGAATGTAGCCGCAGAACTCTGAAAAGGGTAGTGAAACAAAATCGCAAATCCTCGTTGGTGAAAATTTCTCAAGAGTTCCAAAGTTCATCAGGAATTAGTGTTAACAGCAGGACTGTCCGTCGAGAGTTAAAAAACTTGGGATTCCATAGTCGTGCAGCCGCTCACAAGCCAAACATCACTCCACAGAATGCGAAGCATCGATTGCAATGGTGTAGAGCTCACCGTCATTGGACTGTGGACATGTGGAAAACTGTTCTTTGGAGTGATGAATCTTGCTTTACAGTCTGGCAGTCGGATGGACGCGTCTGGGTTTGGCGGATGTCCGGCGAACGTTTCTTTAGTGATTGCATTGTGCCGACTGTTAAGTTTGGTGGTGGAAGCATGATGGTGTGAGGGTGTTTCTCGTGGTTTGGCCTGGGTCCGTTAGTTCCTGTGATTGGAAACATGAACTCTGAGATGTATGTGGACATTCTGGACAATGCTGCACTCTCAACTCTATGGCAATATTTCGGGAAAGGCCCATTTCTCTTCCAGCAGGATAACTGCTCCATTCACACATCGAGGCTTGCACAGACGTGGTTTGACGAAATGGGTGCTCAAAAACTGGACTGGCCTTCTCAGAGCCCCGATCTAAATCCCGTAGAACACCTTTGGGACGAATTAGAGCGCAGATTACGTAACCAGCCAAATCGACCATCCTCACTGCAAGCACTCACTTCAGCTGTGATGGACACCTGGAAGGCAATTCCTATGGTCACCTATCAAAAATTGGTGGAAAGTCTTCTCAAACGTGTGCAGGCTGTCATCCATGCAAAAGGGGAACCAACATCATATTAATATGTGCCTCAGGACGCTCTAAGTCCATACCACTGGGTGTCTGGATACTTTTGGCTAGATATTGTATTAAACCTATAGACTTGTGTGAAATTTGGCAGGCATGTTCCTTACATGGTGTAGAGATCCACTAAGAATGGATTTTGCGAAAATCGACCCCCAAGATGCGTTGCGGGGGATTCAGGGGCGTTATAGATAATTACTTCCATTTTTAAACTATTAGACGTACAGTCTTGAAATTTGGTTGACAGGTTCTTTTCATAAAGTAAAGATCCGCTACAAAAGAGGTTTTGTGAAAATCGAACCATAAAAAGGATTGCGAGAGGTTCAGAGGCGTTGGAGGTAAATATATTCCCGGACTAATGATATATTTCATAGATTAGAGTTCCTCTAAGAATGGTTTGCGAAAATCATCTTTCTAAAAGGGGAAGGTTAAGACAGGTTAACGAGCGTAAAAGATAAATAATTCCTGATTTTGAACTGTTAGACGCATGTACTTAGCATTTTGTAAGCATGTTTCTTTTGGTGAAGATCCGCTATGAACAGATTTTACTAAAATCGACTCCAGTGTGTGTGGGGGGGACTTACTGGGGGGTATTCATAAAAAAATATTTCCGTTTTTGATCTACTAAACCTGCAATAACGAAATTTTGTATGCGTGTTTCATTTGTTAAATTGTAGTTTGCTAAGAACGGGTCTCTCACGGAAATCGACCCTCAAAGAGGTTTACGGGCTTATTAGTAAAAAAAATTTCCGTTTTTGTGAACTGTTAGTTTTTAACTTTAAATTTGGCCAACATTTTTATTTTGTTGAGTGTAGATCTACTAAAAATGGATCTTGCGAAAACTCACTTTAGGGAAAGGGGTAACGGATGTGTAAAATATAGTTCTAATTAAGTTTTAGATATTGTTATTTAGAAGCCTTGTCCTTTTTTTAAAGCAAGGAGTGAGAGTTATTATAAGGTCTTTGAATTCAGTCAAATGGTTAATGATCAGTTATTTCAATATCAATTATTTATAGTCTATAAACAGTTTATATATTCATATAACATTATGAAATACCCAACGGAGCGGGTGGGTAACGGCTAGTTAAAAATAAGATATTTACTTTGGACAATGTTGAAGTTTAATTGTTAAACAATGAGAATCACCAACAACTAAGAATTGCGAGATGATATTTGTAAAATTTTATTTTATTACATTTTAATGTATGTCAACGTTAGTGTTAAAACAGAAAAAAAACACATCTGTTGGAATGACTTTTATTGTATTTTTAGAAAGCTCAATCATCACTACATCTCATACCACAATTATGTAGTAAACAATAGACATCCATGGGTGACTCATTAGTTGAAAAACATGCAGAGATACAAATGTTGGCAAACGACCCACTTTACCAACACATATCAAACACTCTTGGTACAACATAACAGTTGATCGCTCGAAGGGTTTGATCATTCAATTATGGAGAACAGACATTAAATCAGATTATAGTAACATGCTTTCACAGGTCACAACTGAAAAGAAAAATTACATGGTGTCCATTACATTGGACGTAATCTCAATATTCATCATGTCAATATATTTGGAAGTAGGTAGTTGCTGTACGAGGAAAGTGCATGGAATATTACGAGGACCTTTTCAAAACTTTTTGGGCAAAAGTGTTTATATAGTTGCTTAAATATAATTTTTTTTAACAATTTTAAAATGGATACTATTTTTTCAAGTTAATAAAGAGTTTGAGATTTCGAAGTGTTATACCTTTTTCGGAAAGAAAAAAAAAAAATTAAAACATGAGCTTCAAATCAAAGCAATATATATATATATATATATATATTTGTATATGTTATACAGTTGACGCATTTATCAACATCATCTTTTTTGTTACCTTTTTTCTATAAAAAATCAAGAGTAGAATTTTGATTAGATATTTGTTTATAGGATAAACTTGTTTTTATAAGCTTCTAAGCAGCAATGGTAGAACTAAGTTCAAAAGATTATAACTTATAAAATTCCACTTAAAAAAAGTGTTTATTTTGATAAAAAAAAAACTATTATTTTTGTTTGTTTGCTTAAGACTTAATTATTTTAAGTTCTCTAATGAATTTTTATATATTTTTATAGATCATTTAAAGAGTCTGTACTCTGCTGTGAGAAAATAATTAGCTATTCTATGTCTTTTAGGCAGTATTTGATTTAAAGTAGTTGTTTATTTGATTTAAATATAGTTTTTCGTTTATGAATAGTTTTTAATGTTTTCTAGCTAATTATTTTATTTTAATTTTAGAAACTAACATGAGCCATAAATTCTTCGTCCTTTTATTGCACATGTGCATGCTATTTTAATAATTATTCATTATTATGGATAATTCTTTTGGTAAAATTCTTAAAGATGAATATAATAGCATTGAAATATCTCATTAAGTTAAGTAAAATATTTGAAGTATTTTTGTGACGGAAATTATCATGACTTTTGTGATTGAATTCTTTTAATGTATTTTTTTTCTCTTTGGAAAAGTATACCCTGGTATGCCTGAAATACAACAAAACTTACTTCTAATTTTATTGTGTTGATTGAGTTTTCCGAAATTAGTTAAACAGAAAAAAGCATGAACGCTGATCAAAAAGAATGCTACATATTCTTTTGTAATGAATTTTTATTTATGATCATTCGTTTGATGTCTTAAGTTTTTAATGTAATTTTATTTTTAGCATAATTATTTAAACTTAAACTAAAAGTAAATTCTTTTGGGAGGAAAAAAAAATGACATTTCAATCCTTTACAGAGTTTAAAATTTGTTTATGTTATAACACATAAGAAGTTCATAGAACATTAAATATTTGGTCTTGTGGTACAGGTAATTTATCTGATAAGTTTATATAAATTTTAGTCAACTTCTTACAGAGTAAATGGGCAATAATATTACATATTGAGTGCATAAAATGCTATTGCCATTTTTTACTATGTTTGCCTGGTAAACACTTTGCCTCATTTGTGTTAATGGAATAGTCTTTTTAAATGTTTTATGTTTGACATACTTTTCGTTGTTTAGTAAACGCCTGATGTATAATTATTTTTCTTAATATGTAAAACAATTAACTTATTAAAATTGCTGTTAATAACTAAATTTAGATTTTTAATAAATTAAAATGTGTGCGACTAAGTTTTACCAGTTAGTTCATCCACCTTTAAAATTCTGGTCTTCAACAACGATGAAAGAATCCATAATTTATCATGGTGCAAATAAAAATGATAAACATATGACAATCTGTACCCATAATTACGGTATTATCCTTTACAGTTTGTTTTTTATTACCTTATCTTTAAAAGTAGGGGATATTGTAATCCGACCTTATGAAGTAGTGGTAAATTAATTACCTCTTTAAAATGAATTTAGTGCAATATAACTAATATAAAAAAATAAATATTGTTAGTATTTCACATATTGATTAACAGCGAGTATTAATCAAGATTAATTGTTACAATAATTTTTTTAAAAATATAAGATCTGATTTGTGATCAAAGGTACGCAGAAAATATAATAGTAACAAGGCAATTATTATTTAAACAAATACTTTAAGAGACACTAGATTCGTATTTAAAATATTAATTCATTTTCCCCAAAAAATACGTGATTGTCGAAAGAAATTTTTTTTTGCAACGAGAATTTTTACGCTTAGAAAGTGTGTGCTCGGAGAAATCGTTTTTAATACAAAATATTATACAGCCTCATTTTTTTCTTCTTCTATTAGCAGCAAATTGATACATTTCAGTAAGTATTAAAATTTATCTAAATATATATTTATATGTAATTAAATGTATTTCATTTACTTCTATACATGATAGGAAAAATGTGTTGAAGCTTAGTCTCAACCATTGCTACATTTCGTGTTTATTCTAAAACTAGAACTTTTTTTAGAACGCTATAACACTACCTCGAATATCATATAATTTGGGCAAGAATGAATACCCACATGATTTGAGTATAGCGAAAAATAATCAGGCAGTGTGATGTATTTGATGAGAAGGAATCATGTGATTTTCTTTCATTAATGATGATAAATCTTAGCTGCAACGCTGAGATTTGCAATTGAAAAGAATTCGGTCAACATAATACTTATGCATGGCAACCGTTAGTAAACGGGGGAGGGAGTAAAATGTATAATTGGGATTGTAAGAAGCCATGCAACTTAATATCAATTGTTGCTTTTAATGTAAATTATGAAACAAAAATTCTGTTAAGTACCTTTTTTTAAATGTCTTAGAAAATGTAACGTATAATTTTAACAGAAATGAAATTCTCCAACATACTTCAAAATTGAGCAATCTATTTTCTTTCTAAATTTCCATTGAGTTTTTATAAATAACGTATTTATAAAATAGAAGCTCACAAATTCTGATGTCTATGTGAACAATTTAAATCAATTTATACATGTTTGAATGTTACTTATATAATCTCGTGGTGAAAGTATCTTTCACATATAAACTTGTTTCAAACATCAATCGCCAACAATGCAATTTATTTTAATATTTAATAATATACGCGCATTTGACGCTTTTTGCAATTAAAATTTGTTGAGGAAGTAAAATTTCACTTTTCCATTTTTTGCATGAATTAAAATAAAAATAGAATTTTAAGTTAGATCAAGTTTTGAAAGATTGCGTGTTATTACTATCGTCCAATAATTATTTGTTTGAGATTATTTTGAATTTAGTATATGCCAGAGTAAAATGTTCATTAAAAATTCTCTTTCTGAATTACTCTTTAAAATAATTCAATTCGAAATATAGAATGTAGTTATTTTAAATGATTTATCTTAAAATCAATATTCGCAGTTTTTCGCTTGGTTATTCTGAAAATCAGTGTGATGCTAAATTATGTATAGATATGAAACAAAGAATATTTCATGTATAGTTTTATTACTGTTAATGCTTTTTTGATATTCTTATATATATATATATATAAGATATATATTCGTATAAGAAATCAATAATTAAAACAAATTTTATTAAATCATTAAATAAATAAATAACAGAAAAAAATTAGCTGAGAAGTAAAAATAAACAAAAAATTTCTGTGGATAAAAGTTTAAAAAAAGACAATTGTTTTAAATTTATTTTCTACATTACTTAAATCACATTTTGTCGTTTGAGGAACTGAATTTTTAGTATTTCAATTTTTCAAGCGCTTTTTTAATGCTATATCTTTGTTTATATCGTTTGCAGATTGTTATAAACGTGAAAAAATTAAATGTATATTAAGATAAATATAAAATAATATAAAATATGTATAATATATATTTATAAATATCAAAATTGCATAGACTGATTTTTTTCTTTTTAATATTTGAATGAGCTTTAAAATTATATATAATAATATATATAACTTTAATAAAATCAACTTGAATTTACTAAATTTAGGTAAATAGCTTGGTTTCATTTTCACAATTTTTGATATTGTATTTTTAAATATTTGTGCAAATAGAACTATTTTTTAAATATTATAATTTTTATTATTATGTGTTTTTACAAATAATTCGAAATGTAACCGAAACTGTAGAGATTATGAAATTTTTAAATGAAATAGCAATCGGATAAAGATAATTACTCATTGATATGCGTTTCATAGCACATTACATTGAGAGAGATATCTTCAGCCTAACATACATCTTACGTAACTCTATTTCATATTATTGTATAAACTATGAAGGCATAGGATTTGATATGGTAAATAATATCTTTATTTCTTAATATTTAGCAGATGAAAACAGTAAAACTGCGAAGGCTTGAGTATCTGACGACAACTATACTGACACCTTCGTAGCTTCTTGCATGCTAAATACGTTTCTAAGCTATTTTTTTTTAAACCTGAGACCATCAGAAATTTGTTTTTCGTTGACCTTTTTTCTGTACTGTAAAATAAATTGTGGCTCTATATCCAAAAAAGGAACGAAAATCTGTTTTTGGCCATATATTTTCCTCAATATTTAGAATTGTATATGAAATATCAAGTAGTTTAATTTCATATTGGGCCTAAGGTAGTCAGTGCATACGATGGGGAATTACAACATATACATTAGGAACCACTTTTAAAGCACAGCAAATAAAAAAAATGTTCATTTTTATCCTCTTTCGGGCATATTCTACATAGCAACGGAATATGACTAAATATATATTATATATATACATTATATACACATACAACTAGGAAGGACAGAGGTGGGCACGCAAGGATATAAAGAAAAATCTAAAATCACACAAGTTTCGTCTCTTAGTATTATATTCACATACAAATAAAAATGAAATGAACTACCCCTTTAACAGCAGTTCTTAACATTTATAGTATATATCACAGAATGTGCTTTATAAGTTTTTAAATAAAATAAAATTGCATGCACTTGACTACAATTTTCTTGATATAAAGTTGTTAAGTATATAAAGACAAAATAAATAAACACTATAGAGGAGAATAAATTTTAAATGTTCTTTCCTATACATATATTTTAACAAAGTGTAAGGCAAAATTATTCCTTAAAACTGATTCGGGCTTCTTATCAAAACATTAGGTCATAAAAAATGTAAACAAGATTTAATTTATTTTATAGAACAGATAACAGAATATATATTAATATTTCTTTATAAAATGGGGTAAAATATTTCTCTTACCCAAAGTGAAAAGATAAAAAAAAAAAAAAAACGAATTGTTAGTGACGCACAGTTACATACAACAATGAATACGCTCTAGTTTTTAAAAATGAAAATTTACAACGGCACCAAATTCCTAGAATTCGTCTAAATCATTACCAAAATTGCTGCCCACCTCTTCGGACAAACAAATAGAGAAGCATTCTAGAAAAGATGGTTCTCAAACACCGCAGAACAAGTATCTTCTCTTAGCAGTAATTTTTCACAGCCATTGTATAAAAATAAACTAAAAACTTCTCTCATTCATGAATGACCACTTGACTTGAATAAGAGATAAACGGGTAGAAAAGTCTTCATACGCGCATTAATGGGATTTTAGACATGGTCACGTGGCTTTCAGCCTTGCAAATCTATTCTGATAATTGATTTCTTTTTTACTAGAGTTTTCTCTAGAAATGGTATCTATAAGTCCTTTTTTTACATATTATTATATTAAAGAGTATTTAGTGCAGTAGAGTGCTTTCTAAAAGCTTCACAGAAATGTGCTTGAATGCAATTCAGATTAAAGGGAGAAAATATCACAAATGAATAATTTTATTAAATAGTACCAAACTTTTTAACTATATTAATATCTGTGCTTAATTTTTATTTAATAAAATCGAATTAAATAAGCATATTTTGATTATAAAAGGAAATCTAGGCTATTAAACTACTGGTACTATTAAAAAGTAATTGAAAAATTCTTCTAAAAAATGTGGAATAGTGTATAAAACTTAAATGCTTTTCCAGGTCTATAAAAACTTTTTTAAGCTTACTTAAATAAAATGCTTACAAGGCAGTGGGTGCGAGAAAAACTACCCAACTTTTATAACAGGTTCAAATATAAAACATTCTTAAAAAAAGTAAGAAATATATTTATGTATTTTGATAATTTAGCTCGGCGATATGTACTATAGCTACTGAGAAGTACTTATCGTTTTATTTTTTTGCTCTAGTCCTTTTTGTATACATTTTACAAACCTCAAGCATCTTTCATTTTTTACACTTAAATCTAATTCATTATCTTGAATTAATCATAAGCAAAATAATACAAAGAAAAAAATTTCAATAGTATAAATTTCTAGATCAATGAATAAAGTGACCACTGAATCCCGCCTTTGAATCTCCTAGGTAAGTGAAATTAATTGCGCAGAATGATAAGCACAGGACATCACACAAAGCATAAAGCACTGAACTACTTGAATCATAAGTACTCGGTTGGTCTACTCCGTGTTTAATGGATGCTCTTCCTTATTGTAAGACACTCGTTTTGGTGCATGAGAATCATCTGAACAGTATAACAAAGTTCAGCAAACGTAAGGAGAACTGAATAGACTCGGTTTTATTTTATTCGGTTTTTTTCCATGGAATTCCTTATCCAGACCTCGGCGAGTGATGGCTGTGGTCAGTGAAATTTGGCGAAAGGGCTAATAAGCAGATAAATTATAGATCGACGCTCTCTCCAGTAGTTTCACTACCTGAAAAAAAAATTAAAAATCAAATACATTAATCAGATGTTTCGATTAAATTGAGAAAATATTCGGCCTTTGAACAAACGAAACAAGCAAGGAATATTGAAATCTCTTTCTCTATTACATCAAAGTACTTACAAGCTTTTTTTGTCAACTTAGAACAGCCAATTGTTTTTATTTACATAAGCTTGTTAATCTTCCGAATAATAGCTATCAAAGTTTATTCCATAAGGGCCTTTTATTCATATAATTATCATGTGATCAAAAAGATCTCCAGATGAATGATAATATTTCGAAATTATACAAAAATTAAATACGTACTGAGTTCAACCAGGGTCGATTACGCATTACAATTCTTTTCTAAAACTGATTAAGAACACATTTTAGAATAATTACAAAGGATGCCAACTGAAGCAATGAAATTTTAACAACAGACGATTATGTATCATCAAATAAATTGAGTGATCAGATAACACAGGTATATGAATTATTGAATTAAAGCAGACGATAATCAGAGAAGAGAATAAAGAAGAGAATTTTCAACCTTAACAATATCTATAACTGCTGTATAATTTAAATAGGTAATTAAAAATTAGTTCAAAATAAATAAAAAATATTTAATGGAACTAGCACGAATTTACAGCAAGAAATAATTTTCATTATTATTTTTCAGAAGACTTCCAAAAACTTACTGGAAATCTTATTTTAAAAGTATATCTTTTCATAAATATTGCGGGAATGTTATAATAAATTGGTACACATCTTTCCAATTTGACGCCAGCAAGAACATGTGATATGCGAAAAATCCAGTAAAAGAAAAATAAAAACAACTTTCACATGTTAATAAGAGCTTTTAACGAACAATTAAAAGTGATATGATTTTAAAGTAAACAGTCGTCACACATGGGTAATTGGAATCATTTATTTAAAATAAAATAAAGGATTTTAGAATGATTAAGACAATTTTTTTTAAAAAAAAAGTAGCATAGTTATTTGAAGGGACTGATTCATTATGGTATGAATGTAACATTATAAATGAATCAATAACTCATTTTCTCTAAGAATAGTTTATAATTTATGAAGATGCGATGTTGTTGGCCATCCGAAAATAAATTAACTTCTGAGATTTCTCTGTCATTAACAGAAAGTTTATCACAGCAGTTTTTGACAAAAAAGGCCATGTTGTGAAGCAAATAATATTTTACTGGAACAAAGGTAATCCAAAAAATGAAGACAATTTGCCTTTGTTTGCTTTTTTTTTAAATATCTTCTTTCACTTCCAATACAGGACAAATCTTTCTAATGCATATGTTATGATTTATTGAAAAAGAATATTATGTAATAGGCATTAATTTGCTTTCATGTGGAAACGGCTTTACGTACCTCGAACTTCTGTATCTTCAAAACAGATATACACAATAATGGCACAATGTCTGTTTTAAATCAACATTCACAAAAGGTTGCATCATTTTTTTGGGTCGTATTAAGAAGGGAACAGAAAATTCTGAATCAATTCATGCTGTACCAATTCATCAATTAGTGCACAATTTGTTTCATACTCTTTCGTAGATTCTCTCTTTTCCACACAGTATGTTATTTAAAAGAAACACAAACTAAATAATGAGTATTAAACAATCGGTAATACTTCATAAGTTCGTTCACTGTTTAAAAAACTCCATTAAACGGATTTATTTTATTTCAGGAAGATCGACAATAATTACGGCATCTATGTGATAGATCATTATCTCTTGATCTGAATTTTAAGATAAAATATTCAATGTTAAAAACCCTGCTGGAAATCTCACTATCAATATAAAATTCAGTTTATGCTTTCTCAATAAACAACTTTACTTCACATCCCATCCAGTATAGTGGTTAGTGACGCTGACTGCTGTGCCGTTGGACCTGGGTTCGAATCCCGGAGAAGGCATGAATGTTTGTAAATGTATAGAGCCTTTGTGCGGCAAATGGAGGTACTCTAAATAGCCGCAAGTCCTCTCGTGAGATTGGTGGAAGGGGAAGAGCTCCTGGCCATCCCCAGAGTGTTCTCCCTTAAAACTGGGGTGGAATATTGAACCAAATCATACTGTCACCTGTATGGTGCTCAAAGCGACGGCTAACGACAGGTGTGAATATAGCCCTTTGTCGTGCTGAATTTCGCGGCCCTTGATATGACGTTACTGTCGATCAGGTGGCATAAATAATAACAAAAACAACTTTACATCTACTTATAACGTAAGCTATCTTACTACTCATACAACCTTACAAAGTCTATTTTCATACCACTCCTGACTTTTTTGTGTGTTACACATAACTCTTAATCTCTGTTGTAAATAATGCAATGAAATTTTTTAATACTGAAGAAACTTATGAAAAATTATCTATTGTTTAATATCCCTTCTCTGTTTATTTTATATTTCTTTTTGAAATAACTACAATACTGTTGAAACAGCGCCATTTATTTCCCAAAAGCACAACCATTATTCTTCCAAATATAAATATTCTTAGATAAAGTCATTAAAAATTCCAACTTAATTTTAGTCGAATTTAAAAAAAAAATCATTTAGTTTCATAAAGGCGCAAATACTTTTTATAAAAATAAATGTTCTTGGATAAAGTAATTTCAGCTTACGTCTGTGAGGAAACGGATATTTCGTTTCATGTCAGAATGCTCGAAAAATTTCAAAATCAATCGTTTTTAGAAGCACTGATAAGAAATAAGTCTCAAAATTACAAAATTAAAATCAATCTGGAAGTTTATTTATGAATGTATTACAAATGAATAACATTTGTTTTATAGAAAATTATGTTCTGTATTCTTATGTTCAATGATAAGTTGAGTCGAGGAAAAATAGAAGATAAAAGGGAAATTTAAAAAAATATAATTCAAAAATTTTTATGTTGTCGCAGTAATTCAAAAAGTACGAAAGGCTTTTACTTTCTTCATTGACTATCCATTTATAAACGAGAAATAAAGAAACGAATTGTGATGACACAAGTTTAAGGAAGCAGTCGTTTATTTATGTCTTAGCTATCTTTGGAGTGATTGGTACAATATAGAACCCTTTAATGAATGAGGACAAGGTTACTAGATTTTTTAACTTATTAATTCACTGTTAAAATATTTTCCAAATCATTTGGAAACAAAATTTTAACCGATCATATTACATATAAATTCTTGAGCATAACTAAATTGCATTGAATAAGTTTATATTTTTATTTAAATAGGACGACAAAATATTATCAAGGTATCGAAATATCTTAAGAATTTCTTACTTCATTAATAAAATAAGTGCAAAGAAGGGAGGGTGGGGGGGATCAAAGAAAATTTTTGTTTATTTAAAATAATAAGGGAGACAAAATTTCACTATAGTCCAGGGAATGTTTAAAAAGAAGTTTCATTTCATGAAACGATAATTAAATTCCCATTAATTTTATACAAAACAAAGATTTTTGGGTTACTAACCTGGATCACATACAACTATATCTTTCTGGCTTTTGCCGACCAAGGAAGACTCTTTAAGTCGTTTAGACAGAAGAATGGGAGGACCTTTAGCCTGGACGCCATCTATAATAACACCACTTATAAAGTACAGATTTTCAGTGTAGGTTTCTAATGCACACATATGCCAATATATTTTCGAAAATAATAATAATAATAATTGTAACACCATTTTTCACTTGAGAGCAAATACCAATCGATGAATAACATATATTACCTTGTCGAGTTTCCTCGCTTCGTTATCAGATCCTGAGAGAGAATACGATGTAATCTTTATAACTATCTTTTTCTATAATAGTTAAAAATAACGTAGTATCAAACCTGTTTCATTATTCAAGCAGAAAATAAAACGGTACTTACGTATTATCGCATCAATACCAACGTTCAAGATAACTCGCCAAGTTGGCAACCCCGATTTCGCATGTGTCGTACTCGCTAAATTGGATATCATATGCTTCGTTTCATATAATGTCGCCAATACAGTTGCGATAACACGAAAGTACCAAGAAAATTCATCAGACGCCAAATATTTTTTTTCCAAATGGGGCTGCACATTGGTATTTTAACCTTTGCAGACCTAGTACATTCCTCAGGAGCTGGTATCACTTTTTAGCGGCACCGTATAGGCAATACCAATTACCGCAAGTAATTTTGACGCCCAGTTTACTCCCAGAGGGTAGGACTTGAGCTCTAGGATTCAATTTTGCCGAGAGCACCCTAGCCAAACAGACACTCTAGGGAACCTTTACATGCCGTATAATCATATGACATGGTCGCTGTCGATTTTTTGCATCATGAAAATCCACCCACTTAGACCGACGACGCCAAATATAAACCACTTAACATTGATAGAGTTTCCTTTATATATATATATTAGAGTTTCCTTTATATATATATTCCTTTATATATATTAGTTTTATGTCATACCCTGGAAAAAATTTGAATTCGGCTTAGCATAAGAATCATTGTTATTCTCTTTTAAGGCTGTCTTTAATAAACATATAAGCAAGTCTGTGTGTGTGAACCAGAATCAGAACACATGAGGAAAATGTCTCAATTTTTATGAAAATTGAGACATTTTGAGTAATTAATACATCTTTTCATAAAACTTTGTAAAATTTGAAAACAATCCATAAATAAGAATATTTTCTTGTGAAAGGAAAAATCACATTTGCCATTGCGGTGTTAGAGAAACGGTGTTAGTTCCTTCTACATAAATGTAACACATTTTATACTAGAAGAAATGGATCAAATTGGATAAAGATGAATAGTTAAATAAAATATGTTGCTTTTTTTAATTGGATAATGAAGTAAAAATATATTAATAATTGAGCACTTTTCTATATCTGAAAAAAAAAATGTTTCAGTTTCGGGTCCTATTCTGTCACATTACGCGGAGATAACCTAAAAAATATTATACAGAAAACAGAATGAAAATTCACAAATAAGAAAAATCTACTCGTCACTATGCCGCATTTTCTAAACATTTTGAATCAAAGTTAGAAATGTTGCTATGAATGCGTGTCAATAATAATCTGATGTTAATTTTGTGCTTCCTTCAATAAAAAAATACCAAATATAATTTTTTTTTTACTTTGATCAATAAGGAAAAATGTTTGATATTTTATAATTTAAAACATAGTACATGTTTGTACAATAATACAATTTTTTTAACAAAGTATAATATTTTATATTTAGACAACATTATTAAAATATGGAATATAAATTTTGTAACACTAAAACAGATTATTGCAGATGCATTTATTAAGACTCGTTTACTGGTATTTAAACAGACGTTTCTTTTCTAAAACATGTATTTCCCCCCTTAAATACAACTGGGTATTGTAAATTTTGTTACTCAATTTTATCACATTTGATATGTTTGTTTTTAGACTACACATAATATATTAAAAACAGAAAGCAAGAATTTTAAAAATTAAAGGCAGCAACATATGTGATTGTTTAAAATAGTGCAAAATTTCATAAATTGTGTCTCAAAAAGATTTCAATTTACACTAACTTTTTACGTAAAACTTTCTGTTTTTTTTACGAATAAAATCTATTTTAAATTTTTATATTTTTCCTGTTTTATGTATGTATACACTATGTGATCAAAAGTATCCAGACATTACTCGAAATAGTAGGTTCGATCAAAAACGTCGAGTTGCTGGCTCTCAGGCAAGTATAAAATAATTCAGCAGGGTTCGCAATCGTTATTTCACAAAATTTTTCAAAAATTACAGTTTTCTATTTTAACCAATTTTAATTAACACTGGGTAATGGAATAATTTCCCTGTCATCTTTAAATATGAAGAAGGAAGATTAAAGGTCGATATACTTAAGTATCCATGAACTATCGCCAATGATCAATTTCACAGGTAGAAAAGTACAATTGGGGGAAAAACGCGGTTGTCGTTTATATGAAGAATTTGTTCATGGTATTTTAACTGTATCAGGAGTGTCTCGCTCTACTGTGTATGATGTTATTCTGAAGTGGAAAAGTGCAGGAGCTATAACTGCAACCACGAGCTAGTGAATCATGTCGTCTAGTGGACAGAGACCACAGAACTCTGAAAATTGTTTTGAAATCAATCGCATTTATTCGGACGAAAAATTTGTCGGAAATTTCAAAAAACCACTGAATGCAACATCAACTCAATGGCAGTTCGTTCCGAACTTCGAAATCATGATTTTCATGGTAGAGCTGCTACTTATAAGCCAAACATTACCGTAAGCAATGCCAAGTTTCGCTTACAGTGAAGCAAAATTCACTAACACTGGAACCTCGAAGAATGCCGTCACGTGTTTTGGAGCAAAGAATCGAATTATACTACACGGCAATCCAATGGTCGTAGCCTGGACGTAGAGATTGTCTGGTTAACTCTTTGAAAATGACAGTATTGCTCCGTAAGGCAGAGTTATAGGAGGAAGCATAATGTTTTCCAGGGTTTGGAACCTGTGCAAGGAGCTGTCAAGAAGGAAGCCTATCTCGACATTTTGGACAATTTTGAGCTGACTACATTTTGATAACAGTTTAGAGAAGGTCTTCTTGTTTCAAAAAGATAATGCTCCTGTCCATATAGCATTAGGCGTGGTTTGCTGACATGAATGTTTAGAAATTGGACAGGCTTGCTCCAAGCCCATGCCAGTATCCCATAGAACATCAATGAGACGAATTAGAACTTCGACTACGAGCTAGACTATAATACCCGAAATCGACGACAGAGCTGACCAGTGTTCTTTTGCAAGAATGGAATTCAATTCCAGCTGCAATATTCAAAAAATTAGTGGTTATCACTTCCCACAAAATGGAAGCTGTTATTGAAGCAAAAGATGATCCAACATTTTTTACTTATTTAAAAAAAAACATACAGATGTCCCGGATACTTTTGATCATCTATATAAGTCTAATCACCATCTTCCTAATAGCAATACGACGTAAAATAAAGCCAAATTATCGACTTTAGTAACGCCACGAGTAGAATTTATTTAAAATGATTGGCTCTCTCTCACCTGGTGTTTTTCCGTCCATCCAGTGAAGGCCTTTCCCAATTTCTAAAGGCACCGTCCATGATTCGGGATCGGGAGAGCGCACGCCAGTCACTTCTTCTGGAGATTTGACGGTGGTAAGCGGCACTTTCGCAGGAGCTTTCATCATAGACACGGCAGCTGAAATTCAAATGAGAAATTATGTGCAAAATATAATTATTTTTTAAAAATTTATGATACTTTTTAAAATTTTCTTATTATGTTTAAAAGGTAGCTTTCATTTTCAGCCTCATCTTGCCCATCATGAACTCGTGGACGGCGTTATATATTCGAGTTCTGGTGCCTAAAAACTTGTTTTGGGACGATCTGATGCAAGTTAAAACTATGAAGGTTCAAATTTCTCATGTTGGCCTGATATGAAAGTATGGAGAGTGGAGGACCGATTCAGTTGTTTTCCTAATAATTTGACCGATGCTATGAATAATGATGTTTGTCACCATTAACCCTTACGTTGTTTCAAAGTGTGTCATTAATAAATAAACAATCAACCTGTCTGAACCAACAAAAATGTACAGTTGTCAAAAAAGTAGTTAACTGAATATTTTGTTGCAATTCCATTGTAATTGAGCAACATTATTATTAGTCATAATAGATCGAAGAAAACTAAATTATGATATTAATAGACGAGTTAATTAACTTAGATAAAACAGTTAATTTTTAAAGTAGAATTCAATGTAACCACACAAAATCGAGCAGAAAATCCCAATGGATCACGTTCCAAATTTCATTCGAATCTGATCATTAGTTCCGGCAAAACTGTTAGGGTCCGAATATTACAGTTCTTTCGTGCAAATGATTCATACCGCTTTTCCTGTTTCCTAACAACCACTTATAATTACGATTTATAATTGCGAATGCTCCGAACGCTAGTATGTGCGGAACCTTCAGTTAATATATTTATAAAGCTAGTAGGCGAAGCTTAAGCTTCATGAAGTTCGATCGTATGCTTTAATACTGAATATTTCCTGAAAGTCTGAAGTGAAATGTATTCAGTATTGGATTCATAGGTCTTAAAGCGTATAAAAATTTTAGTATTACAATTTACTTTTTTCGTAAACGTATTTAATGATTCGTATTTTTTCATAATAACATTACTTTTTAAGACTTTTATGTTTTTTGTATTTGAAAAAATTATCTGTGTGTTATTTGGTAACTTCTAAAATGTAAGTAAACTTTTTTTTAATCGTCTAATGCTTGAGACATTTTTTGGGATCTTTTTTTTTAAAATCCTGTTATTAGAAAATTTCCAATTAAAATTTTACGAGATTTGAAATTTAGGCTTTTTTTATGGTTATAAATCAGAAACGTAAAAAATATATCGATAAAAAGTAAATACTTTAAAAATTAATTAGGTTAATAAGGGAATTAATTAATCAATTAATCCTTCAGTTCCTTTGGATTTATTAACATTGATAATAATGTTGTACAGTTGTCAAGAAAATCGAGAAGAAGTTGATTCTTATATATTCATAAATATTATATCTCTTCGAATTCTGTAGTTAGGAATTTATACTTTTTTGTTACCTACGGAAAAGGTCAAGAAGTGCTTTTTTCAATAAATTAAAATTTTCTGTGAAATAATTTCTGTTTTTTTTTAATGATTACTTCAATGTTATAAACAAATAAAAAGCAGACAGTGTTTTACAAATTAATTTTTAATATATACACATGTAAATACCACATCTCGGATATTTTTAAAGATTTTTTTAAAAAAGGAATTCAAGCCAATTTTGTATAAAAATAGTTTAATTTGGAAATGCATAATATTTTGATCATGATTATTATTAATATAAAAGAGACATCAAATATAAAAAAAATCCAAAACTTAAAGTAGAGTCGCTTAACTTTACTGTGTGTGTGATGTTGGTGCCTATTTTCAAATTCATATAATTATATCACAATCAAAATAAGTGCCCTTTCTGAACCACTTAGTTTTATTATTGGTGCTTTCATATGAATATATTTATTTAAAATAAGTCAAAACATTACTACTAATTTTTTTAACATTGATAACGCAAGTTAAAACTTTCTCTTTTCATCATATTTCTCGAAAGGCCTATTTGATCTAAATTCCAATAAAAAAGTAATTCAGAGTCATTGGAATATTACTATTTTAAAGAAATAATACTTTTTAGCTTTATAAAATATATTTGCAAATAATGGACCGGAATCGCTGATAACCAAGAATTAGTTTTGTTAATATTTTGCTTCTCAATTATTATTCAGAGAAAATTACTAGTTACCGATAGCAATTTATTTCTAGCTATAATTTATTGCTATAAATTATTATAATTATGAAAAATATTGAAAATGGAACTGTCTGAGTGAGAGTTATTCTAACGCACAATTATAAAGCAACACGAGTGCTATTGGCGACGGACCTCGTTATTTTGGACCTCGGTCAAGCGACTGGCACTCCCCTCTCCTAACTACTACACCGACGGAAAAAACATTGAGCCTCGACAGATTTTCACGTGCATCGGCCCCTTATACACGGGGTGGATCTTCAGTGGAACCAGCCACAAGTTCATGACCTTAACCACTAGGCTATCACAACCCCAAGAAGCACACAGACTTTTCGATGTAATTTATAAATTTATTAAAGTTTTCTCACAATATATGCTACGAGATGCTCAATTACTTTTATCAAACGAAACAGGGTACGTTCGGATCTGTCAGAGTTAGTATAATTTTATGCCCAGAAAAATGGGTCGAGAGTATACTTACTGTGTTCTCCATTCATCCTAGCCTCCTCTTTCAACTTTTGTAGGACGGAATAGTCATCTCCGTTCACCATCTTGGCCGAATCCTCGGAGGCGAACCCGTTCACCAAAGTCTCCTCTCCCTTGGCTTCCTCCTCCTCTTTGGAGCTGTCCGGCTTAAGCCACACTTTGCCATCGTCTGCTCCGGACGCTTGAGGCCTTTGGACGGCCCTTGGCTTCATTCCAACCGGCGAGCCCTTCTCAGCGCCTGCGAGAAGAAGGTAACAGATTAAAAACTGAGGCCTGGAATGTCGCCCTTTGGAAATTCCATTTGAATCGATGCAGATGCTCGGGAGCAATAAGAAGGGGATGGAATCTTGTTTATGGAGGGTCGTGTCGAGAAGTAATGGGTTTTTGCGTAATCCGTTTGGGACAAGAAAAAGTTTCCGTGAAATTGAATAGAAAAAAATACAAAGAAGATGTTCGTGACTCAAAACACGAACGTTGTTTGGAGATGAAAAATTTAATTGGAGATTACAGAACAAATTGGATAATGTAAGAATTTTGCTAAACGGAAAAGAGAAAAATAAAACTTACCATTTGGAGAGTTGGAAAAAAAAAGGGATTATAAATGTTCTTCAAGTGCTATTGGTTCTTAGAGATAAAACATTGAGTTTTCGATAGGAACATTAAAATCAAATTAATTTATTATATTGACATTAGAATTTTTATATAAACATCTTATAACACATAAGACTATTAATAGCAAATTTTTTTATTCGAATACGTGTAACATTAATTTGACACGATTATGATAAACTTTTACATAAACAATATCAAAAATAAATTTTAATTTATTTTCCTGATATTTGATGGGAAGGGATTTCGGCTTATTATTCGTTTTCAGATATCTATATATAAGAGGTGTGGCTATCAAATAACGGACTGACGATATAAAACATCTTATTTTGATATCATACATATTTACTCATTATCACCTTCTTTTGATATCATTCCACGTAATCTCCGTACCTACAAAACTCCATGTGAATCTTCCACTGTTTAAAACAGTGCTGGAAGTCTTGTATCAGCTCCTATAGGATGCGTGCCGCTTCCTCTTTCACAGCTCCAACGGCCTCAAATCTTGTTCATTTTAATGTAGATTTCTCCTTAGGAAACAGATAGAAGTATCATGGCGCAAGATCCGGCGAATAAAACGTATGGTCTAACACTAAGATGCTGTACTTGGTAAGAAACCTTTTGACAGACAATGCGGAATGAGCCGGCGCGTTGTCTCGGTGGAGAATCCATGACTTGTCCTTCCACAATTCGGGTCGTTTCTTCCTTAGTCTTTCAGGGAGTTTGGAAGGAGTGTGAAGGTAGTAATTTTGAATAATAGTTTGAGCTTCAGGAAACTAATGAAGATGCACAATCCCCCTGAATATCGGAAAAAACATTCATGATTACTTTGAATTTTGATTTGCTCATTCGAGTATTTTGGGTTCTCGGTGAAGATGGACTCTTCCAGTGCATGAATTGGCGCTTCTTTTTAGGATCATAAGTATAAATCTACAATTTGTCACACATTATTACCCTTTTCAATAAGTTCGGGTCATTTTCAGTGACATTCAGAGTCAGTGCAAGAAATTTGACGACCTTCTTGTTGTTCAAACGTGAGAATGTAGGCATCATTTTAGCACACACTTTTTGCATGCCAAAATTATTATGTAAAATTTGCTGTTAGGATTCTTTGCCAATACCTACAGTCTCAGCAATAATACGAAAACTTAATTAATTGTGAAATCGAACCAGATTACAGATTTTTTCGATACTATCATCCGCTTTCGAAGTGCAAGCGCGATCCGGGAATGAATCACTTCAGCATCGTCTCAAACAATTTGAAGACGCTTAATCCGCTCAAAAACACGTGTATTCAATAAACCTTAACTGCCATACACACTTCTTTTAATAAATTATAAGTTTCAGTAGTTTTTTTTCAAATTTCATCAGAAATTTCACAACGGTTTGTTGCTCTATTGTTACACTTATCATTTTTCCGGCGAAACAAAAAATATCTCTAACGCGAACGAAGACTACGGCTATACGGATTTGCGTTTACAGTAACGAAAAGCACTACATTCGAAAGAGAAGGCTTCACGCTAAATAGCTGTTGGTCACTGACGTTTGGCGCATGATTACTTTTTCAGTAGCAGGGACAGTCATTTTATTTAATAGCCCCACCTCGTGTGAGAAAAACGACTCACTCATAACGAGATCTCTGAAACTATTAGACCTATGGACATGACACTTGGCGGGCATCCTTTTGTTGAGTAGAGATCCGCTAAGATCGGCTATTTTCAAAAATTCCCCCTGGGGGAGTTTCGAAGGTGTTACAGGAAAAAAACACCTAGTTTTGAATTATTCTACTTACAGATTTGACATTTGGTATATATATATTTCTTCTGTTGAGCAGAGATGAGTTAAAATCACGTTTTAAGAAAATCGACACTAAAGGGGGTTTGCGGGGGCGTTATATATTAAAAAATTCCCCTTTTTGAACAATTAGACCTGCAAACATTGAATTTGGCAAGCACATTTCTTTTGTTGAGTAAAGATCCGCAAAAAAAGGTGCTTGAAGTAATCGATTTTAAGGAGGGGGCAAAGGGGAAATAAATACTAAATAAACTTCTTAGAAATTCAAGTTCTGTCCATTTTAAATCAAGGGAAGAAGGCTAAGTAAATATTTTTCAACATAATCAAAAGCTTAATGCTAGGACTTATATAAAAAAAATCCTAAGAAGAATGTATATAGTCTTACAATGGCATATGAAATACCCCCAGCAAAGAGGGTGGTTAACGGCTAGTTATTTATAAACTTATCCAAATATGAATTCTGAGACAGGCAAAAAATGTCAAATAATAATTATTCTGCTGTTAAATCTTCAAAAAGGCAAAATAAATAAAAATATCATTTTTAAATAAAACAGTTAAATTTTGAGAGTTTTTGACTTCTTAGATTTTGTATAAATACTGAATATGTGTGATTGATACTGTAGGATGAATGCAGTTAAATACAATAACGAAATTTACATTTCAACTACTAATGAAAAATAAGGTATAAATTTTTATTTCGAAGCATTACAATCTATAGTTAACTTCAATTCTACAGTCGATTTTGAAGCTCAGAAAAAAATTGCAACATTATTGCTTCTTGTACTCATAATATATGACCCCAGAACTCAAGGCAATAATTTTAATAAAATACTTTTAGCTTTAATAATTCTACTTCATACTGAAGAAAAATTTACTTATACTAAAATTACTATTAAGTTATTTTGTGTGTGCATTGGAAATAATTTCTTTTTTTACATTCAAGCAAATTATTGTTTCGTCTTTCATATGGTATGTATTTTCGTAATAGTTTATGTATGTATCAACACATTACTGTATATAAACAATATTTTTATTATTAAGATTAATTAATAATTTTAAAAATACTTATTTTTCGAAAGTTTCATAACATAATAGGATAATTTTTAGAATAAACTTTATTGACTTTTTAGTTTTATTGATTTGTTCGCAGTTTCTTGTTATTAAAATTTACACCTGGTTGAAAGACAGGCTAATTTTAATTTACTTATGAAGATTAAGCCGCATCAAGCCACTTACAAACCCACTAGCAATATTTTTATAAACCTACTACCTTATTTTCGAAAAACGATATAAATAAATGGTTTTTAACGTAAAAACATTCAATTATTAAAACTTTTGTCTATTTAAAAAATTATGAGTAGTGAACAATTCTTTTAAAGGTCTCCTCATATTGTTTAATGTTTAACCACTTCAAAATTAGTGATTGCCCTAGTGGTAGTGGGAAACACATATAAGATTGTTTGAAAAATTTACATTTGTAAAAGTTAACGGACAGCACATAGTTTCCAAAATTTCAGGCAGTATTAAGAAGGTTATGTTTAATATTAGTATTATTATCCAAAATATGATAATATTTTGGGCTTGTAAAACTCTTTTAAAGGAAAAATTTAGTATATGGGAAAGCTTTCAATGAACTAAATTTCCATCAAATTTTTTTTTAGCATTATCATGTTTGATACAATGATTAATTATGTTTATTATCTATTTAACCAATCTTGTAAATTAATTATCAATATTTGAGTGCATTAATTTTTTTTTCTAATGATAAATTCAGAAACGAATTAGTACTCAATTTTATAGACCAGTCCAGTTAGATTAAATCCCCTCGTTCTAAATGGGACAGAATGAAAATGAATTTCGTATTTATCATGCCTTTAACCTATAAAACGGATCAATACACCCACACCATAAATAAAGCAGAGGGAAGGTAAGTCCACTTACTTTGCTTGTAGGCCTTTTTCCTTCCGGACAGGTCACCGTGTCCGTGAACGGGCAGGTCCTTGGGAGCCCTGGGTCGGGTCCTCTTGGGCGACTTGTGTTCGCTCTTGACAGGAATCACGGGCTCTGCGGACTTTGGTCTCACTGCACAAGAAGAAAGAAGGGCTTACGTGATTTTGTGTAACCTCTCACACCTGGTTTCTTCAGGTGTGACCAAACAATGAGTGAAACGGTGGGATGGGAGTAAAAAAAAAAAGAGGTGGACCTGAATTAATGAGGCATGCAAGAGTTTTACTTAAATAGAACGAAATTTTAGAGTGAGTGGTTTTTGCGTGTGTTTCGTTTGTTGACCTGCGGGTTGGTTTGCTTTCCCCGAGCGAATGTTTTTCTTTTCGTTGGAAAAAACCTATCAGAAAATGATAAATTGAGTTGCTAAAATTAAAGTTGTTTTACAGATGCTGTAGTGGTTTTTGAGGAAGCGTTTAGATGCTGTATAAATTATTTTGACAATTGTGTTTTAAATTGCCCAAATGGGACAGAATGATTCTCGAGTTTTTTTCAGTTCTTAAATCAAGGATTCGAAAAATAACAATTATAAATTTAATTGTTATTGAATATATATTGTCCTTTACAAGGACAATATGAAATTAGGTATGATTTTAATAGTATCACAAAGTTTTTTTTAATGTGAGTTACAAATTCGTTATTGTGAGAGCGAGCGAGTGAGTTTTTATTAACGTCGTACTATAAAGTAACTCATGAGCTATTGGTGATGAACCTTGAACCATAGTCTAGTGACGAAAACGACATCTGAGATAGCACCCTTCTCGCCGAACTTCTACACAGAGCCAATGGGAGGATTTTGACTTCGACAGATATAACGTGCGTCAGCCCTTCTACTGGACGAGTCTCCAGTTTACTAGGCTCTTACTCAAGGGTACTCAACCTTTTTTCTGCCGGGCCGCAAACATATGTTAGCCACTTCACTCGGGCAGCATACATATGATGGTTATTTCCCGTGGGCCGCAACATGAGGATCAATGGAGGAGGGGGGACAAATGCTTTAAGACCAAGAGAACATAGAAAATTTAAAATGTGGAAATTGATCAAAAAATTAAAACACCTAGTTTACTTTTTTTAATTTTTATATTTTTTATTTTTGTCACTAAATTTTTCTAAATCGGAAACATTTAAAAATCACTCTTTCACACTTTCTGCATCAGCAAACTGTTTCATGTGATTACCAACAAATTTCATGGGGTGTTTTTGTTATCGCTGTGACATTACCACTGACAAAATACTTTTTTGCTGTAGTAAAGATTATTCCTGAAATTCTATTTATCATCTCTTGAAAAAGATCTTCGAGGAAAAGTGTCATTGAACGATTCCTCTTGACTAGTATTTTTTAAATATACTTTCGAAACAAATCAAACAATTACTGAACCCTGCTTGTTTTTCACTACACAAAAGTCAAATTCCCAATCGTCTTGAAACAATCTATTTTCTTCGAATATTTTTCGCTTGCAAGATATGAAAGATAGTTAAAAATTAGTTCCACTTATAAAATGGTCGCTACTCCACTGTTGGCTATTATCACTAATCAGAAAAGTTATATCAATTCGCATCCATACGATATCGACATCAGAAAGTAAAATTGATATATATTTGATTTTTTAACAAAGAATTTCTCACCAAATTTTCATAAATAAATGAATCTCTCTGAGCAATGGGGCATGACCGGGTCACTTAACAAGGCCTGGTGGGCCACATGCGGCCCGCAGGTTGAGTACCGCTGCTCTTACTCATGACACGCCCGCCACGAGTCCGTCGCCATAAACACTAGGCTACGGCGGCAACGCGTTAGTGTGTGTGTGTGTGTGAGAGAGAGAGAGAGTGAATATTAACGTCCCACTGTTCAGCTACACGAGGGCTTTTTGGGACGGTCCGCGTAATTTTGAACCATGGTCAAGTGACGCGGAAGACACCTGAGCTGGCACCCCCCGAGAGAGAGAGAGAGAGAGAGAGAGTTTTCAAGTAGAGTAAACTAAGAAAGCACAAATAAAGACAAAAAAGATCAAATATAATATTTTGATATTCAGGTCTGTTAAAAATCTAAGTGTAAGTATGTTTGAAACAAATCAAATAAGAAAAAAATCGGCTTGATATTTATTTAAAAATGAAGTTTTTTTTTCTAAACATTAACATTACAGAACTTTCAATTTGCTTAAACGTGATACAGCCTTATGCTAGACGTGAGTTTTAATCAACTAATAATTCATTTTTATTTCTTTCCATTGAAAGTTATATTAAAAGTAGGTTTTCATATACTTTAGAATAAGATTAAAATGAACTAACCTGTTGTTTTTTCCACTTGAGATTTCTTTTTCGTTGATCCTTCACGGGATTTGGGATAATCTCCGTCCCTGTCAAACAGAAATAAAATTAACCTCATGAAAAGAAAACTACTTAAATTTTTAAGCAAAATAATTTTTTTCACTTCCAATACCTTTACATCTTTCAAACAATTATCATGTTGCATATTAGCATCGTTAACGTACATGTAATTCTTTAATTTCTTTCTATATCAGTCAAATTTAAAGATAAAATTGTAAGTGTAAATACAAATAAAAATTTCAAAATTATGAATTCAGTCGATGTAATTCCCTTAACGTTTAAGAAGAATAATTTATTATGCAGCAAGAGAGTGTGACAAAGTAACTTTTTTATTAACAAAAATAATTTACAATTTATAAAAATAACAATCTACTATTCAAAATGCATTATCACGAACAGATGTCTTTAATTTTGTACACTTACGATAAACGTTAGAGAGGATTTTTTAATATTAACAAGTAATAAACTTAAAAATAAAAATTTAAAGAATATATTGCATAATAATGCTATATTTTTGGTTTTATTTTTAGTCAGATTTGTTAGATTGTCCTTTGAAATACTTTTTTTGATCGTAATCTTGCAATTACTTAATTTTATCTGTATATTCACAAATTTGTAGAATGCATTCCACTTAAGTTTTTTATACAAATGAAATATATTGGAAGAATACTAGTGCATCAAGAATAATTCTTTAGGAGCATTGGAAAAATCGAATAAAGGCATTGGTATGCAGTTCATTGACTACATAATTTCGGTCAATTTATACGTATTATATGCATATAGATACCAGAAATTATATACATATAATTACTATATGTTCAATATGCTAGAAAAATTATAATTTGGACCTATGCTTTATTGTTAATATGTAGAGTAATATGGTTTGTGTAATAATGTTAAGATAATTTAGTTAATCAATGCAGTATATGCTGCTTAATTTGTGATGTTAGTAATTATATATCTATATCTATATCTATATATATCAAAATATGCGTGAATTATAGAAATTTTGTTAAATTTTTTAAGGCTTATGTATTTTTACTTATTTTATAAAAAAAGATAAAAAAATTATTAAATTACAAAAAACTAAACAGTTTTATGAATAATAATACAGTAGCTAAAAGAATTGCAATTCTGTAAAGAAACTCGTATACTCGTATTGTGACGCAGTTTTTTTACATTAACTTATCTTTTATTTTTTTTTATTCTTTCGATATATTTTTTGGAAACTTTTTTCGTAGTTTTCAGAGTTTCAGCGCAAGATCAACAAAAATGGTAAAACTATTAGAACATTAGATGCATTTCGGATTCACGGAACCATTAAAATTTAAATGAGCTCCAAAACCCTATCTTTAAGTTTGAAGCTGAGCATGCTCTATTTTTCTAAAAGCAACTAAAACTAACATTCAGACGCGTATTAAAATATTCTATTTCAATAAGTAAATACAAATGTATAAGCTGGTATTCATAAGACACATTCAGATTATGCAAATAAATTTAAATACACAGATAAATTTTTTTCAAAATTAAATTATGTTAAGTAAAAAAAAATAATATTTCTCTTAGTAAAATGTATATATGCAATTAAATTCAGTGATTTTCGATAAATATTTACAAGGTAACCAGAGTATAACTAACTTTAAAGAACAAGCAACATTAATAAAGCAATATTTCAGATTATTTATTACTAAACATTTTTGAATCGTAATATAATGTAACAATTGCACTTATTCGATGACTTTAAAAATTATTAATTAAGTTTTAGAATACGAAAGCGATATTTAAATTTGAGACATCTCTCTTCATCGAATCTATCATAATTATGCACCAAAGAGTTTTCTTGTGTCTTCGTTTTCCCCCAGACGTTTAATGCTTTAAACTTTGTGACTTTTATTATTTAAATTCATCAGTTAGGCAATGATTTAAATCCTTTTAATTATTGTAAATTTTATTATCTTAATACTGGTGACAGAAATTAAATGTTTTAGATAAAATTGGAACCCGCAGTTACGGTTTGGTTGCCATTTCATAACTAATATGCATGATTCTTGTCTTCCTTATTTAATTTTTTTATAGGGAAGTAACCCGTAATAGAGAGATTTTATTTTCATATATGTTTGCAAAATATTTTGATTAAACCCCAATATTCTCATTCTTATACCTATAATATAGATGTTCAATGATAAACCATTTACTAAAAGAAAATAATTGTAGTAGACCACATTATGAAATTTCATGATTGTGGGTATAAATAAGTTTTGTATAATTTACTATTAACTCCGTTTCTTTTTATATTAAAATAAAATTTTTTTCCATAATTATGTAAAATATATTTGAATACATTTTAATGCTAAAGTGGGGGCTTTCATTCATTATTATTACACTCAAGGAGTACTCGTTCAACAACTAAGGATTTGCATTTGAATATTTGGGAATAGAAAGTTATGATTGAATCTTATATTATGAAGAATAAGGTACATAAAAATATGTGGATAAATTCATCTGCTTCAGGTTCATTAGCTGAAACGTATCTTAATGGCAGTAATCTCATGATAGAAATGCTAAAGTTTTCGTTAAAATAATTCTTATAAAGTAATATTTACAAAAATATTCTTTTGTCCATATGTTAAGTAATATTTTGAGATCTTGATGTGTGCTTCAACTAAATATTTATTAAATGCGTGGACATAAAAAGAGATAAGTACGTTTAGAGCTGAATATATTTAAGACAAGTATATATTCGAGAACAACCATACCTACCTAGAACGATCGTTTATTTTGAATGAAGAGAAATGTTGATGATAAGAAATTCGATCTAAGCTATTAACAATTTTCAGTTTTATTTTTAATGTATTGTATTTAAGGCCACCATTAAGGTGAAAAAGTCATTTTACATGTCCCTCTATCCTTACAGATTGTCGAAAGGGAATCATATTTTAATGGAATTTTCAGACATTCAAAAGGAGTAACATAATGTACGAAAAGATGACAATTTTAAAAATACTCTGCTTCCAGATGATTAAAAAACTAAGGAAGAAATTTTCGGAGTAAGTATCATGAAAATAAAAACATTAGATTTAATATACAATATTAATTAAAGTATTTAAATATATTGTAAAACCCATTCATAAATCTTAAAAAATATAAATAAAAGTATACTAATATATATTAGTTGCAGAAAAAAAACTGTTTAAAAAGTAAATTGCATTACTAATGCTAAAACTTAGAAACTTGTTAAGCATTGATAAATTCATAGTTTTATATGTTGAATATTCATCCCTTTTATTTGCGGATGGCAAGTTGATATAACAATATCCTAAAAGATTAATAAGGTAATTCAGTAATTTTAAGATGAAAGAAGATTAGGCCACGAATCTCCCAAAGAAATTAACCAGAAAAAAAGTACTTCAAGCATTAAAATGGTTGTCTATTCATCATAGCTACGATTGAAAACATTTGTATCACGATTTTCATTGTTTCGAAGATACTTAAGGAAACAATGTAGAGGGAGAAGGTCATTTTGTCAACGTTTCAAATTCCTAGTTATATGGATGAGCATTCAGAGGAAAAACTGAAATATAAAAGGTTTTTCAATGCTTGATTACAAGTTCCATTTATTGTCAACAATAACTTTATTAGGAGATATGATTATACTCGTATATCTAAAACGGCATTTCTCTTGGACCAAGAGCACGGCATTTGACTTGTGCAGTTTGTCAAAAGAATGTTATTTAAGTCTGAAGATAAATTTTTAAAAGCTCTCTATGGAATAATGTCCATGGAATTCTACATTAAGTACATAGTGGCAGTGAAAAATACAAGTGTGTCATCGTGAGAGTTTGAGACTTTGAGATACAATTTCTCTGCTTGGCGCTCGCATCTTCCCACTTTTTTTTGGATTTATTAATGTAAATTTTCCCATTCAAATTACATAAAGTACGTA
The DNA here is from genome assembly GCA_019973975.1 of Trichonephila clavata. Classification (NCBI taxonomy): domain Eukaryota; kingdom Metazoa; phylum Arthropoda; class Arachnida; order Araneae; family Nephilidae; genus Trichonephila; species Trichonephila clavata. Next base: position 80,870 of record BMAO01016350.1, on the reverse strand, counting down.
TAATATATCTGCGATTTAAATTAATAATTACAGTGTACTCGTCCTCTTATCCAGCAATGAATAGCAAATGTTACATATAGTTATCTGGTTTTTCTGTGCCACAAAATATAATTGAGAGTTTTATTGCGTAAGGTTTATCTCTCGCTTAACACACGCCCTACCTAATCATTTACTGATATACACTAGAGTCCAAAATTAACGTTACGAACAGAAATTTCCTACTATTTCAAGAAATCTTCCCTTATTTTTTTAAAAAAAACTTGTATTCTATGTAAAGTGAGCAAAAGCAAGCATCATATCCTAATTTTGTGAGTTCTGAGTAATAAAAAGAATTTTCATGGGGGCCGTTTTGAGTGAAAAACGTTAGAACCTTTTACACGGTAGAGCTTTAAATTTTGTGTTTGGACTTGTATATCACACTGTAATAAACACAAATTTGTGTTAATTTTGTTAAAATGAGTTCCCACAGTTGTTTAGAAGATTGGAGAGCCATTGGGTGGATTAAGGCTGGGATGTCTCAAGCAGAAGCAGCTAGAAACCTATACGTTTCACGAATGGTGTTATCCAGACAGTGGAAACAATTTCAAACAACAAGTACTGCTGTTAGAATATCTAGAAAACGTTGAACAAAAGCTACATCACCAACAGAAGATCGATATTTGACAATAAATGCATATCGTCACAGTGACATGACAGTTAAGGAGCTTGCTCAGGACTTTGCTGTAGCCAATGGAAAGACAATTTGTAGACAAACTGTTTACAGACGCTTGGCTGAGAAACCACTTTCTGCCCATTGGCCAGTGGTATGTGACACTCTTAACCCATCACAGAAAAGAGCTTGTCTGCTATGGAGCCAAGAACATGTGTCTTGGGCAGTTCAAGAGTGGGGATGTATACACTGATGAGTGTCCAGGTTTGGCACCAATAGTGATTCTCGTCGAATTTTCATTTGGAGAGAGCCTAAAACTCGCTGCCATCCTTATAACATAAAAGAATCCGATCGATTTGGTGGGTGTAGAGTTTTGTTTGGGGAGGCATTATGTCAGACACACAGCAGTACACCGCTGCACATTTCTCATGCGGGTTCTGTTAATGCACAGCGATATAAAGATGAAGTTCTTGAATATCATGTGAAACTGTTCCGAGCAGCAATTGGCCAAGATTTTATTTTTATGGACGATAATGCGAAGTCACCCAGAACATATCTTGTCGAAGACTTTCTTGTGGAAGCGGGTATTTGCCAGCAAAATTTCCTGACTTAAATCCTATCGAGAAGGTTTGGGATGATTTAGGATTAGCCATTGCTCTACATATATACCTTTCAAACACGCGCCAGACGTTAAAGTCTGTGTACATAAAGAGAGAGAGAGTGGGGAGTGTCATCACAAGATGAAATTAACAACTTAACTTGCAGTATGAAAGTATAATAAGTATATGCGTTGTGAAGCCTGTATAGCAGCAAGCACGGTGGCCACATTACTTATTAGACATTCAGTTTTTTAATTACTACACAGCGTGTTTCAACAATCTTGATCTAATTTGCATATTACATGAAGGAACCCCATTATGATTTTGTCTGTCCTCATAATTATTCTCAGTATGAGGAACGAATGTACAAAATTCATCACAAATAAAAAATTATATGCAAATATATTGCATTTTGTTTGTGTTTGTAACCTTAATTTTGGACACCAGTGTAATATTAATAATTATTATGCTAAAATTGTACATATACTATCTGGACCATATCAGTTTACGAAAGTATTTCCAATCATTTAACCTCTTCGGCATTTGCAACTCATACACTAAATAATCACTGATAAAAAGCATTTAATTCTGTGAAGTCTCCATAAGACTTGGCCTAATCAATCTTACTCACGACAGCCTTACTAATAGTTCCCTTTTATTCTGTCCAACTGTTTCTTCTCCAGTTTTAGTTAAATTTACTCAAAAATAGATTTTCGCTTAATAGTGTTGGTAAATCTGTGTGAATTATTATTTTCAGAAAAATTTTAAGTTATTTAATTTTAGTATGACAGAAATGTGTAATTGATATTTTTCGAAGAATCACAATGTATTCACAATGTATTTTACAAAACTGCTCGATTCTGCCATCTATTTATCATGATCACTTCGCTAGAGGAAGGATTGAAGCAGGAAATGTAGCTATGATGCGAGACTACGCATGCAAGCTGGCAGGGGCATTGACAGGAAGTGGTAGGGCGTTGCATACTTACGTAGCATCTTTTTTCTCTTTGCGGTGATGGGCTGATCGCCCCCTGTCCTTGGCTGGTCGATCATCTTTCCATGTCCTGGGGAGGGGAACAGTTAAAGAATCACTTAAAACGAGCGCTTTGGGAGATATTTATTCTAAGAATTTAAGCATTTTTAAGCATTTTATGGTTTTTTATCCTTCGAATTTTTAAGAAATCTTGCTCCACAGCTAATCTACGTTTAAGTGTCTTAAATAAAAAATTTTGTTGCTTTTAGATCCACTGTACAGCTGTTTTGTCAATCATAGTGATCACTTTATTTTAGTCTTATAAAAATATAGCTTGCTTCCTTAGAGATTATTTGAAAGAAAATTATTCAATGAATAAAATATTTTAGTGTAAAATAAATATCAAATGCACGTATTTTAAATTACTCTGTATATTTGATTCAGAAGCAGTTCTTTTGATCTAAGAAAGGTGTTTTAAGCTATTCGAGATTATTCTGACGTCACAATACAAAAATTGAGACACTAACGTATAAACATGCTAATTTGATTTCTTAAGTATAAATTTAAGTAGGCAATCTCTTTGCAAGAAGTTTACCCTAAACAAAATATTGATAATTCAGAAATTTTTTATTTGGTTAAAAAACTGTAAGATATAGTAATGAAAATGAGCCAAAAGTTTCTGTAATTACAAATATTACATTGATATATTATAGCTGGAAATTTTATTTTATTTTAGTGTGTTAACCTTTATTCTTTAGGATATTCTAATTTCAAAATTGAGCCAATTCATTTCTAATTTTTTAAGTAACAAACAGATATTCAAGCAAATGATTTTCTACAATTTTCCACGTATAAACAGAACGTTTTTGTGAATATTAGATGAAATAATTCTGGTAGGAACACTAAATAATTGATAAAATAATGTAAATGAATTATATATAAATATACACGTAATAATTACAATCACTCATGATATGTATTTCAGCTAATTATTAATCTATATATCGAGGTAAATATTATTGGCATACAAGCGTGTTGGAATAAAATATTTCTAGACTACATTTCTAGCGTGCAGGACTCCTAACGTGTAAGCAATGGCTCATTAAACCAGAAAAATGCGTGAAAGCTTTTTTTCTAGCATAACGTGGTTTGATTTTTTTGACTTTTTTATTATATTGTTCTTATCTACACCGAATAAGTGTCTTTTAGAAATTCGTTCTTAAACTAAATTTTTGATTTCTAAATTTATTTCCATGAAAATATATAAACATCGAGAAAATTACCAATGAATTATTGAATCTTTTGAATGAAATTTTTCTTATGAGCGTTTCTACGTTACCTCGACAAAAATAAATCTGTGTTCATTAGATTTTTATAAAGTTTACGTTACTTTATTTTCAAAATAAATGAAAAATAAACTGTATTTAAATGGAAAAGTTATGGTAAGCACTTTTTCTTTTTCGACCAAACAACATTAATAGCAGCTGTACGTGAAAAAAAATGTTAAAAACATTATTCAATTTATTAATAGTAAAACCACTTATTTGCAAATTTTCCTGTATTTCCTGTATCAGTGTTGAAAGCTGTTTAGAAAGTCACAAAATCCCATTTTATAAATAAATAAATTTTTATTATTTATATTTGATGCCCTTTAATGTTATGAAAACATACACAAAAACCTAAGAAGTTCATCACTTTTAAGAGATGACCTTATGTCCAACCTTTCAATGATGCTTATCGTGACAAACGTTACATTAAATTTAAATGAAGACTTTCCAATATCGACCCTTTTTGTAAGTTGGTTACTTACTAGATAGTGATACATATTGCTTTATCTTTCATTTAATCTCTGTAAATTGAGCTTTAAATATACTATACCTAGAGGTAAGCAAGCGCACTTTATATGTTATCACTTCTATGGTTTCAAGATTTTCTCCAACACAAAAGACGTATCTAAATTGTAGCCAGGTATTATATCATTATTTTACTTTAATGAATTAAATGCTCCAATTGTTTGTGCCTCATAACTTTTTTGAACCAATAGTAAATGTAACCGAGCTGCGCCAAAGGATTACTGAAGCAGTTCTAGTTACTCCCGCCTCATCAAGCGGCCATTTTTAAAAAGATAGAGCTTGCATTCGAGTTGAAGGCAGACACTTCGAACATTTAATTTATTAAAGTATTGCAAAAAGTATTTTTAGTTTTATTCTTAAGACTCAGTTTTGTGAAATGAAGTCATTTTATAAAAAAATGTCAATAATTGTTATGGATAGAAAAGTAGCAAGTGTTGTACCATTTTGGAATCAATTAAATGGGTCATCTTTTGAGAAACTTGAATGGGATAGAATGTGTGGTGGATAGAACCCAGACCTATGGATTCGTAAGCACGTAACGTACCACTAGACAAAAGTGATCACCTCTGTCCGGAGGCAGTTACTGGCTTATGTAGATACAACCGCTACAGTACTTTCCCACCAGTGAGTCGGTGAATAGGCGAACGAACAAGACATTTGTTGTTATGGCGAGCGTGTGAGCTGTTATTGTTGCGTCAAGAGAGTCTGACGACTTTGCTTGCTCTTGCGGGGGTAGATGGCGCCACAACAGCTGCGCGAAGGTTGCGTTTTTCTTAGTTCAGTGTCAAGGTCACCAATGAAGTGGCGCTTATCCGGAGGACACATCCGGGTCACCAATGTGGTGGATAGAATCCGGACCTATGGATTCGTAAGCACGTAACGTACCACTAGACAAAAGTGATCACCTCTATCCGGAGGCAGTTACTGGCTTATGTAGATACAACCGCTACAAATGTAATATTTTTCTCTTCATGGAGATTCAAAGTTAGGTGACATCGTTTTCTCATACCTCGACTTAAGTAAACTACTTTAATTTTAACTAAACCAGCAAAGCGTTTTACCCAACTGGTTACTGTGATTAATAGCATGGCTATGTAAGATGACCTTAGTTAAAAATCACTGTAAAATTGAGAAATTTTAGATCACAGTTGCTAATAATGTTATGGAAGGGGTCAATTTTCCACATTTTCAAAAATATGTTTGTCCTCACTTAACCAAGTGACTATCCATAAAATTTTCCCCAGAACTTACATGATTCTTCTCTTTTATATACCTCGTGACCGCTTGACGTTGAGTTTTGGGACACTCTGCATAGATACATGGATGTCAGACACTTCAATTAAAAGTGCATTCAGTTAAATACTTTAAAATTTCAGTAATATTTTTGTTCAGTTTATTTTTCAACTATTTTTTCTTTTGTTAAACTAGTTTCAGATTAGAGATGTCTCAGCATATTCCCCCAAATCAAACATCGGGAAAAAGTTTCCATAAAAGGGAATAAAGGCAACAAAGAGTAAGAATGACATTGGATGAAAAGAAGCTAATTCTAATTAATTTGGTAATATGATTTTACCCTGTTTTATGATATTGAATTATAATATTAGAAGAAAATGAATCAAATTTTAAAGGAAGCATCCTTAATCTAATATGTTGTTTGCTTTAGAAGTTTCAAAGGTTCTAAAGCAGATGATTTGTACCGAAGGGGAAAAAATGTTTACCAATTGTTTTAAAAACATGGTTCCGAAGCTTGTGTGTATTTTTCTCGAAACCGTTATTTGGAGCGAATCTCTTTCACAGGAGATGCACAAAACTTGGACCAAAACAATTGAAAATTGTAAATAAACCTACATATGCTCATGTGTTTTTATGTGAAAAGGCAATGCTCTGATTAGCAAGGTAATTTTCAACAGAATGTTCAACAGCGTAGTAAGAAATTGATAGACGAGGAAGATCCCAGTAAAGATTCACGCGATGCCTCATTGCTTGAAAATTGAAGAGACACAGTTCTACGATCCATTAAAATGATGAATGTTGTTTAGATATCCACTCGTCTGTTTTTGCTCGGAATCAAGGTAAAACTCTGTATTTATGTTATTATGCATGTACGTATATATAGGATAGCGTATACACGTGTTTACGATGCATGAAAATAACACTTTGTTAATTTTTATAAGTAATCTAACTTATTTTTATTGCTCTAATTTTGGTCCCATTTATACTTATGAATATTTCTTAAAATAATAAACGTTCGAGAAATAATTAAAGTTTCATTTTTTTTACTAAATAAAATATTTTAGGAGAAACCAAACAATTCACACGAGGATTTATTCATAATGTAAGATTTTTAGTTGAGTTATATTTTGAGAATTTTACTAAACAATTACTTTTTAAGTATTGGGAAGGACAAACCAGTTTCAATTAATTATGTACAATGTAACTGAATCTATCAAAACGTTTCGAAATGTTAATCGACAATAATAGTGTGAATGATTAACCAGATGTTAAATATATAAAGTATTGATGTAAGTACTAATCTTTAAGTTCCACGAAAGGATTTTTTAAAACTAATGAAATGTTTATTTTGTTATAGAGATTTTTTTTCTCTAACATAGCTTGTGTATTTTTATGTCATAAGTAATCAAGAATCTTCCGTGCGTATTTATATAATATTATAATACAATATTATATAATTTTAAATATAGTATATGTGGGTGACCTTCCCCCTGGAAAATAGACTTAATATTTTGTAGAGTTGAAATTTCATATTAGGTAGAAAATCTAGTGTAATATACGTATTTTAAATACCAATTTTTTATATTTTCATTTTTAAAATTAATCAAATGAGATGAAATAAATCTCATTACAAAATGAAATAAAAAATATTTTTACTAACAGTTATTTAGAGATTTTTTAATTTGATAAATTGTATTACACAAAACTGCAAGGTACTTAATATTATCGTTTTTCTGTTACAGCTTTGTCTATCTTCTGCCGATTCCGTTTAAGGCGGTATAATATGATATAATATAAGTAAATATGGCATATGTATTTTTGAAGAATTTTTAAAAATATTTTTCTTAAAATCAAATTAATTTGCGTCCTAGACTAATTTTAAAAACAGAAATTCATCTGCTAGACTTTAGTGTGCACTGAGGAAATTTTATCCTCAATTCTATTAAATAATCAGAAAAGCTTTGCAAATAGTGAAAAATAAACAAATTCAAGATTTTTGCTTTCCGAATAAATTGAAATTAATATGCAGAGAATTGATCCTGATGAATGACGAAATATGTTAATTGGAACATGTGCACAGAATTAATCTAGGAAGTGGATGCTCACCTGGAAGACGAGACGGACACTGGAGACAGAACGGTCCTGTCCCGAACCAAGAACTCGAAAGGTAAAGGCTCAGATGCGTAGAGAGGAGCTCCGCTGTGACTTCTCGTCTTGTACTGATCCGCCTTCTTTAGTCTTTCTACAACTTCAGAGTACCAGGCATGCTGATCTTCTTCAGAGGCGGTTTCGTTGTCCTGTAAAAGTATAGTGACGTTTAAATATATATCTCTTGAAGTTATGTGAAAATAAAGCTCAAAAGATAATGAAACTTGGATTTTAAAGTCATGACAATTGTTTTTGTCATGAAGGAATATTATGCATTTATAAAGCTGAAGGTTGATTAAAAACAATGCGTGAGAGAGAGATTGAGAGATAGGAAGAGAAAGAGAGTGAAAAGAAAGAATGATATATCAGTGTTATTTTGCTTTTTTGAGATATTTTTTTTTTCAATATTTAAAAAATAAACGAAAACAGAATATGATTTTTTGATAATATATACAATGAAATATTTAAAAAAAAAACAGTTGAATTTATAATAACCTGAGATATAGTTCTTAAGATAAACACATTTAAAGGAAAGTGTATTTTATTGCAGATAATTTTCATACTAAGGAACATATTTAGCATTTATTATTAATCTAACGTAAAATAATATGTGGAAATGGAATTAATAAATACTGCCGATTATTTTTAAAACACTGCATCCAGTACCTATGCTAATAATAACTATGGCAAATATTTACTCAGAAAAGAGTGATTAACGAATTCTTCTTCCAGGCCGTCCCAGTCTTTTTATATTACGACCAGTGATTTTTCTCATTGACTATTTAGAGGCAATCAATGCGCAATGTTGGAATTTAGCTGCTTTAAAACACAGAATCTCATAACACATTTGTATCATGCTGTAGATTAGTTGTGAATTGAACGCAATTTTTAGCGCAATGCAATGGAACGTATGTAAAACTGCATTTGCACTGATGTGATTTCTCAGGAGATGAAATAAAGTTATTGATTAAATTTCTAGAAGCTGTTATTTTTGATGAATCCTCTCTCTCTTTCTCTCCATTTATAAGAGTTATTTAATTTACAGTTAATGCATATAGTTACCTTGACAATAGTTATTAAGAATATTCATCAGTATGGAAAATACCTACAATACAACAAATTTTTTCCTTTCACTCTATATACAAACCAGCTTTTTTATTTTAGGAATGGAAAACAAACTTTTGCACATAGTTATTAAAAAAGGAGTCAAATAAAAATTGCACATTTTTATTTTTTAAGAAATGTTTGATTGTAACAAACAAAATCTATGAAGCAATTGTTAAAGTTTAGCAAATGCTTCTACATTGTATAATTTGGCGGGGGGGGGGGACACTTCAACTGACAGACATTAGTTTAAATGTAATCCTAATAATTTTGCAATGAAATTGAAATTAGTTTAATTGGAAATCAAAATGTAAAAAGTAAGAAATAAATTTCAATATTTTTACAAATATTTAGAATTTGATTGTTTAAAAAATTTGCATCCAAGAAACACTGAATGTTTCAAAATTCAGGCAATAAAGACGACTTAGCATTTCAATAATGCAATATGTTTTACAATGAACATTACATTTTCTACTTAAAGTTTTATATAATTTCTAAAGAAATCAAGAGAAAATATTACAGATGCAATTGTACAAATGATTCTATCTAAGGTGATATTTTATAATCTAAAACAGATTCTATGAAATTATAGGGTTTTATTCGAATTAAAAAAGCATAAATACTGCAAACGTTAGAAGTAAAACAGCAAAAAACAGTTTAATAACAGTTTCAATTTTAATCAAAATGTCATTAGACTTCATAAAACAATTACTTTAAATTTAAAAAGAATAAATCCTTGTTTCATTAATAATTTATTTGCAGTTCAGCAAACACAAAAGGAATAGTAAAGGTTTTGGTATTCAAGTTGGCTAGTAGAATTATTTCGTAAATCCTTTTTAAAATGAACATGTGTTTGCAATACAACGTATATGCTTATGTAAGTACATCTTCCTTTTAGTAAAATATCTTTTAAATAATTATATTTCCAGCTTCATTATTAGATTTCCCCTATTAACTAATGTTGCTGAATCATGTCTACATGTGCATAATTATTTTTGCAAATGATAATCATGAGATAAAAATTTATTTTTGTTGATGTAAGTGATTTTAAAGAATGGGGAACCAATAAAAAGTCCCCTCGAGTTGTTATGAAACGCACCAGCAAACCTGAATAAAATTTCAAAATCAAAAAACTCAAATCGCGATATGAAGTAAGCGCGGTTACGCTATTCGTCAACAGAAAAAAAAAATCGACCTTAAAACTAAAATGAAGAACCAAAATTGAAATCTTCATGGCGTGTAATGCAGAGTGTTCATCCACGAATTGCACATCCGGCATGTGAATGCGATATTAATATCACAGTTTCGTTAACATTGAATTCTATGGAGCGTGAATAAGACACTTGGAAGGTTGCGGGAAACAAAACAAAATAAGAAGAAAATCAAAAGTAGAGTAAAATATAGGAAAAATCAGTAACTCCACAGATAAAGCAACAATGTTCGATTGTTTCCATAGGGCGGGAGGGAGAGAAAAGTAGTATTAACTTAACAAAAACATGAAAATTGCAGGAAATGAGAAAGTAAATTATTTAAAGGAAGTAGCTTATTTCGATTGTTTTTATAGTGAACGAACAATTCACAGAATACGGGATTTCAAAATTTTGAGTTATCATTTTGATGCATTATTATGTACTCTGTTTTTGAAGAGGAATATCGAATTTTATTTGATTAGAATGAAACAATTTTTTTCGAGTTGATTTAACTAAATAAAATGCAGTTAGTCTGCAATTAGGTAGAGGTTATAGAACTAGTAAAAATAATTTTTAAAACCAAGGCATCCTTAAATGAATAATAAAAAATGAAAGTAGTAATTATTACCATAATTCATGAATTTTTTCGCTAGTAAAATTAAAAATAATTACTTATTTTTTCGTTAAATTATTTCAATTTACGTCGCTTTCTGTACTAATAAAATCATGTACAAAAACATTCCAGAATAATTAATTCAATTAAACCTTTTTAAATTCTATAAAATTCAGCACACACAGTAAATACTTTAAAATCATCTTTTAATTCCATTGACTTTAGTTTGTATAAGTAAAATAAGCAGTAAAAAGCGAAGGATATTCATATATGGACGCTACTTACGGTTCTTTTTTCAAGGGCACCTACATTTAATGAATATATAATTTTGGTCAAAAAGTTTTTAATTCTTTTCCTTTCCTAGTTCTAAAACAGTATGGAATCCCTTTATTGAGTATTTATTAATTAATTCATATTCATTCATATGTAACGTGCCTTTAAATAGTTGAGAAACACGCACACATGAAATTATAATTTAAAAAAATTGCTGTATTCATTTTTAGCCAATTGCTTTTCTTTTGTCAATTACTAGATAAAAAAACTCCTATTACAGGCTCAAAATTTACTAAACGACTAAATAGTTCATTGGTCATCATTACACTTAAGATACATAGCGGCCAACTGGCGAAGATCCAGAAGATTACTCTAAAAAGTTACTTATAAATCTATCTTGGATGAAATAATTCTTAGAAGGAAATATATACGTATGTAGCAAAAATGACTTCAAATTTGATACAGTATTTATTTTGGGTACAGTTAAAATCATAAATGGATATTAGTAACTTCCACTATTCTTAAGGAATTATGAAAAAATATCCATTAATTAGTGTAAACATTAATGAAAAATGTTATAAGTAGAAAAACCCGTATCATTAACTATTTTAGACATTCAATTAATAATAGGAGGACCATTTTTAAAACCCTCATGACTCAAAATGTTTCAATTAGAATTTAATGAATTTGACCCAATTTTAAGATGCGAAATTAGATACGTGAAAAAAACATTGTTAATGTAAACATTGTTTTTAGCAGACAAAGAATTCCGTTAACTAGTAAATTAGTATTATTAACATTAATTTCCTTTTTAACCATTAAGAGGGACACATAACTCGTGTTACTAGGATTACAATAGCGGAATTTATTAAAGGTATCTCTTATTTTCGTTAGATGTTGTAAGACTTTATTTATTATTTCTGCCTTTTATTTCATAGTTATTACTTTCTAAAGCAATTTTTTAATATCAGTATAGCTAATGATCACAAATTTTGTTTTTTTTATCGCCATTTAGCATTGTTAAAAATGTTTCGACAAAAATACATAAAATTAAAAAAAAAAAGAACCAGATTCATTTTAAAAAATTTCTTTTTGATAAGTTAGACGACGATGGCAATGAGTATTTGGAAAGCATATAAAAGAATTATTCTTATAATGTTTATTTTTGCATTGATTACTTAATTATTGGTGCTTATTTAATCATGTAGCAAAAAAAAAAAATCTTTTATTTGATAGGATTTTTTAAAGTTTTCCTTGTAGAACTGTGCAATATATAATTTTATAAAAAAAAAAGAGAAAAGTTGTGCGGGGGCGTATGTTATAGTTCGGTGCCTTCCGTCACCAGGAGACTTTAAAATTACACTATAACACAGCATTTCTCAAACCGTGAGGCGTGCCCCCGTAAGGGGGCGTGATAACTCTACGAGGGGGGGGGCGCAAGCGTATTGAAAAATCGAAAATAAAAGATTATTTTTAAAAAAGGTATTAATTTACTGAAAGTAAACAGACAAAATACATTCTCACACAATAAAAAATTAAAATTAACATTTGCACTGACATAATACACTTATAAATGTATCAATTCTGCACAATGTACTTGATAACTAATTTAGCAATACTAAGTTAAGAGCAATTACCAGTGAGCCCCATGGCTTGTCATATATAAAATCATACACAAAAATTAACACTTATCTCTATAATTTGTACGGTTTATAATTAATCGTTTTACTGCCGATTAAAAGTTACGCGATTTTCTCTCAAATTTCACCGTTTTTCTCGTAGATGAGCGTATGTGATGTATTGGGGGGGGGGGAGGAATAAATAAGCAAATCCCGTGAAATAAGTAAGTCCTTCGCAATCACTGTCAAGGTCCATTTATTGCCATCCAAAGCTTTCGGAATAGTTTTATGGATAGCAGTGTACAGAAAAGATCGTACCTCGGAAAGACGTATATATACGTCCGGGGTAATTAACGCTTTGGCTGAAAAAGACGTTTATATACGCCGTTGGCACTTAAGAAATAGTTGTATTGCAGCTTTAGTGTCAAAGTATAGTATTATTGAAAACAATATATTGTTATTTGTATGGAGGGAGGATGCGATTAAAATTATGGTTGAATATTGCGTTGCTAATATTGAAAGTTTGAAAAGCATTGCTATAATAGATTTTTTTTTTAATATTCGACAAAATCACTGTACGAATCTTATTTTTATTTTTGAATAAATTTCCTTATTGTAAAATATTTTATACTTCATAATTGCTAAAGATTTAATTACTTATCATTAATTTTAAAATAACTTTTAATTTTTAGCGATATATCATCAATCTATTATTATTTATTTTTCGGCGAAGATTAATAGTCCGAGATTTGATTAAAAGTTTTAATTTCCCAAATTTATGTTTAATCTTAGAACATAGCTTATATAACTAAAAATAGATTCAACTTCAGTGTAATGTTGGGTATGTTGGACAGTATGTAATAATTTAAGTAAATGAAATAACACACTGAACTAACAAAACAGTTATTAATAAGAAAATTAATTTAATTAATTTAAATTAATTTAAACTAATTTAAATTTATTCAAAAATGTTCATTTAATTTCAAATTATACATAGTGTAATAAACTTTTCAACATTCAAAACAAATAAAGTAAAACACTGGCAATTCGAAATATGTATTACTTAATTATTCATATCAAAAAGAAATTTCTACGAAAATTGTTAATGATTTTTTTTGTACATGTTTCCATACAAATTAAAGCATCTTAGATACATTTTACAGATTAATGGAAGCTTCAAAACTCTACTGTAAAATCTGCAAAATTTTTAATTGATCTCCGTATTCTATTTATATAAAACCTAAGTGGGTGGATAACCTCCCACGTAGTGATGAGCATCTTGCGCATTGCGCCTCAATTGGCATGTTGCCTATGACATTTATCGTAACTTGTGCCAAATTGGTAAACAGATCATGTAGATGAATAGAGTTTCATTCACAGTAAAGATTAAAAGATTTTCACTGTAAAGATTTTCGTAGATTAAACAAGATAAATTCGATAAATATATATACAAAATATCAATCATATAATTTTTGGTGAAAATTAAGACATACAATGTAAAGCTTTATTTTCATTAATTAAGCTTGGGTAAAACAATTGTTAAGTGAAAATTTATTGATATTATTTTTAAAATTTGCTTATAGCTTAAACAAAAACAAAAGAGCAAATTATATAACATTTTTCCTTGGGAGTCTAATATTGAATTTTTTGATATACAGAAACAAAAGCATGATAATTTCGAATTAGGAGTTTTTAAGAATTATACGTGAAGATTATTGTGCAGATTAATCTCGCAATTTTAAAACAAGGCTAAGTCACAAGAGCAACCTTTCCACAGCTGAGCTACATATGAAACCGTCTTTGAGAAAAACTCGAATTAACTCCGATTTAGTATGAATACTCTGTCAGGGGTTGGCAACCTCTTAGCTCTGGCATGCCAAACCAATGTACCAATATGATTCAGCGTGCCACACAGTAGGATATGTTTGAAACATTTCAATTCCTGGGATAATGCATGCAGAGTTAGGGAATAGAGGTCAATAATATAGAATTACAGTTATTGAATTTTGCATTATTTAAAGATATTTCTTAACATAAAAATAAACAGAATAAAACATATTTATTTCTTCTAAAATTTTGTACTTATATTAAGAACTTTTAAACGTATTTATTAAAGCAAAAAGTAGGCAACATAAGCTATAAGTATTTCCCTCCATTATTGTTAAATAAAAAGATAAATTAAAATTTTAATGAAAACCTAATGCTTGCACCACTCTGTTTTCATATAACAAAATCAGAGGTAATTTGTGACCTTAAATAGGATACGATTCTGTGCGTTCAATTGTTAAACAATTTCTTTGCGGACTCGTAATATTTTTTAAATGAGGAAAGATTTTTTTTACTTAGATTTGTAAAACCACACAAGCGCAAATCAGAGTACAAGCAATTCTATCGCATCAACAATTAAATCTGTCCAGCAATAACATTCGATAATTTATAAAATAGCCGTAAATTTATCTTTGCAGTTATTTTCCAGATTTTTTCGTAATTCCGTAATTATGAAGATGTTTGTCAAATAAGGTCTATTAGAAATTTATCAACTTCCATCCATTCAAATATTGACAAAACTTGACAAATTTGTAGAGTAGTACAGAGTGCCACTGAGAATTTTACCGCGTGTCATAGGTTGTCGACCCCTGCTCTAAGTCATATTAAGTCTATTGCTCTTAAAATATTATTTTTAACTGGCACAGTTAATATTTTTGTCTTTTTTAAGTATTCAATCATTTGTGCAATCACTAACCGTAACATATTAGCTAAAGAATAAGCACCGATTGACATAATGATTCGTATGGCGACAATAACATCATGTTTATAAACTGAGCAAAGATACCGTAAGAGAATAGCACTATGTCTTATGCAAGCATACACAAGAAAAAATAAAGAATACCAAATAACAAAAAATGCGTGTTAATAAGCTAAAAAATGCAAGCAAACTCAGATGTAAGGAAAAACGAATTCAAATAAAAAAATTTAAAATAGACAACAAACGAATAAAACATTCGTCATAAGACAGAACTAACAATAACGAATGCGGCCATCATGTCCACAAATTGAAGCGTGATTCATCTGAAAAGACAACTTGGTGCCAATCAGCTTGCCAGGCTCTGTGCTCATGAACCCATTGCAGACGCAGCGGTCGATGGTTTGCCGTTAGGAGGATCCTGTATAAAGGCACCCTTGCTCGCAATGCACGGTGCAGCAGACGTGGACGAATTGACGAAGCCGACATTAGTACACCTGTAGCAGTAGACCAACGTACTGCCAATTTCCTGGAGGAAGCTGTACGGTCATTCACCACCATGCGGAGCAAGTGTTGATCTTCACTCGCTGACGTCACCTTCCGTCGCCCACTGCCAGTTTTTCGAGTTGTTCGGTGCTCGTTGGTCCACGTTTTCCAAACTCGCATCACTGTGGAACTGTTCCGCTGCACACGAGCTCCTATTGCGCGATAGGAATCCTTCTCGAAGGTTGATAATCCTCCCCCGTTCAAACTCCGTAAGTTGTTGGAATTTCTCCTTATTTCGTCGTGGAGGTATATTTAAGTCACACTAAACGTTCACCCCTAACAAATAATCATTACCTATTTTCAACGTCCCGCTACAGCCCTCTCTTTATACGCTTTCAGCATCAGTTCAGAGCACGCCACGCATGCGCGGTGGCTCTGAAACTTTACTATTTTACGTAACATCCTATAGTTAATATTTTCTTCAAAGTTCATTTAATTCTGATGATTCCTTCATGGTGTTGCATTTTTTACAAACAGCAGTGTATATTAATATGAAGGAATACACACATACATATATGTGTTAATGGAACAATTATCAGTCGTTACTGTGATTGCGAACTTTGCGGATTGCTAATTTTTTTATACGAGAAAAGCTATATTTTTAATTCATAAATATTTAACTTCAAATAATTTGTTCTTAATAAGAACTCTCACGGTTCTTTAAATACTTCTCACTAAAGACTGTGAAAAAAAATCATTCTATAAATAATTAATATACTTTTACGCATACTGTGTTAAAGGAGTAAACATGTTTCGAACAAATCTGTTTGGAGCAGAAATATCAAACTAAATTCATGTAATAAAAGTAATTTCATGTATCAGAAAATGTATGAAAGAACTATACTGAAACTCATTACATTGAAAACCCATTAGAGAATTGGCTGTGTCTAATCGCATGTAACATTTTCTTTGAACATGAATGAGTACAATAATGATATGCATGAAACAAAAATATTCTACCTAGAAGAAATAGTACACTTACAACTTTCTCTTTTTCCTGTAACAGCAATTGATGAACATAATTTGTAGTGAATTGAGTATTTAGTGTAACTGTATTAACTTTATTTTTTCTCGATAATTTTTGTTCCGTTTAACTCTGTGTTTTCTTCAAGTATGTTAATTTATGCTCCTAAAGATATTTTGGTAGCAAATGCTAAAAAAGGGATGTTTTAGGTATATTATTAAAAAACAATAAAATAAAGTAATAAACAATGGTACTTAAGTATTATAGCAACCAATTGGCGACATTACATGAAACGAAGCACATGATTGCCAATTCAGCGCATACGACGCATGTGAAATTGAGGTTGCCAGCTTGGCGAGTTACCTTAAACGTTGGCGATTGTTGCGATAATACGTAAATGCCAAAACAATTAATAAATTTGTCGAAATGATGATTTAAATAAGTAAAAATAAAATATTTTAGCAAATCAGTTATTTTACTTTAATTATTTTATTCTTAATAAATCATTAGAGTTATTCAATTTTTTTACTCCTAAAAATAATTGGTTGAATTGTCGAATCGGCCACTTATCCCGCCAAGTGTTTTCTCGTCAAATCGATAAGTGTGCCAAATAAGGTGACCCTTTTGATTTTTGTATCAGTGAGGCAGAAGGATCGTGTTGTGGTAGGGTTGCTGCTCCAAAGCACAACGCGCCAAATTAGCTATTTTTCAAAATTTGGCGGACCAGTGGCCGATTCGACAACTTCACCAAATAATAATACCTTTAAAATAATTGTAAGAGTTGTAATTATTTATTCATTGCAAATGGTGATTAAGAATAAAAATAAAATTGAGAATAATTCAAAAACAAAATTTACTTTAAAAAAAGATATTTTAAGCATAATATTCGAATCCTATTACAGATTCTTCAAATCTACTTACTTGTTTTTCAAAATGCATACATAATTGGATACTTTTCCGTTCCAAATATCGCCAAGTTGGCGTTATTGGTGAACACAATATACACATAAAATATTAATTTTTTTTAGTTCTCATTGGTTTTTCATACATTTTTGATGCATTATGGAAAAGACGTTACAGATAACTGGTTTTGAAAATATGGTGGTAATAGGTTACCAGCGGGAATATTTCATTTGGCGTTGGTTGTATTATTTTTGGCAACTTTATCGCCTGCGCAGGTGAATTGGAAAAGTACTCATAATTGTTTGTAGTAGTAATTTTTAACCTATGATCCGCTCTATTTGTTATCAATGCATAGGAAAGATGATGATAAATAACATCATCCATGAAAATAGACATTCAGGTTTCAATTCGGTATAATTAAACTTGAAATTAAATAATAACCATTAACTCGTTATTAATTATCACATCTTATTTAACCAGCGTAATTTATAGCAAGGATCAAATAAGGTAGTTACAGTTTTTCTTTTTAAACTGAATTGTAATAGTTTGTATTTCAGCTCTATTCTGTAATATATATAAATTTAACTTAAAAAAACATGCGCGCAAAAGATAAAAGCTTTTTTAAATTACATTTAATATTTTAAAATTTTGTAAGAACATGAAATTTTTAAAAAAAATGCTTAAATTAATGCTACAAAATAATTTATGAGGAATTTTTTGGAAAAGAATAAAATCAGCATCGGAAAAACAGATTTTATTATATTTTTCGGTACTTAGCGTCACCATAGCCAAAATTGCACCACGAGGATAGTTTTTCTTCAAATAAAACAAGTAAGAATCTTTATTGTTTTAATATCATGGCACGATTCGAGTGGCGCAAACTTTTTGTGTGGTGACTCCCACACGTAAGTACCCATTTTTTAAAAGTTATTAATACGTACAAAGAATTATGTATAGTATTCTTTATATAATTTGTGGTAATTTACATAAAAAGATAAATGGTTTAACCCCTGAAAAAACTAAATAATATGAACAAATTTTTTTATCTAAACACGTGGTTCTCTTATAATAAAAAAAAAATCCATTGGAATTCTACGACTGAATGTGGATAAAACTGATATTAATATCAATATAGATTCCACAAGAAAATTCATTTTAAAGATAGAATGGTACATGCGTATTTTCATATAAAAATCAATTACCTTTATTTTCTTTCAATAATTAAAATTTAAAAAATTCATTAAAAATTAGATTAGTTTGTATAGTTTTAAAATATGCATATAGCTCTCCTTAACATTAAAAATATTACCTTTCTTTTTAAAAGCTAGAAGGTATACATAAGTATACAATTATGAACTTAAAATTTTCAATTAAACTGTACGTTGCTATATAGTGAATTAAGTTAGATTTTACTATAGTCTTTTCATAACAGAAAAATTCCTTATACTATATAGATATCTAAAACTATCCAAAAATTTTTTGCAGCTATGTCTAAGCATTGCTATGAACGCACTAATGCAGCGTGAACGGCGAGCATATAGCAATTTTAAAATGGGTAAAAAAGTGAGAAAAAAAATGTACTTGACCTATAGGGAGCTACACAGTAGGCTAAAAAAGAATATTTGCTTTGAAATGCCGACATTCCGGTAACGAAAAGAAAAAAATAATAGAGACAGAGCACAGATTCATGAAAATTAATTACTTTTTAGATAGGAGAAGATTCCAAGGAAAGAATAATATTATACACTTAATGATTTGTATATCACTTTTAATGTTTTGCTTATCCGAATTTCCGAAAGGAAACAGAATTATTTAAAAAATAATATTAAAAATCAGAAATTTAACAAAAGTAAAAATATATGAAAATTAATTACTTTTTAGATAGGAGAAGATTCCAAGAAAGAATAATATTATACACTTAATGATTTGTATATCACTTTTAATGTTTTGCTTATCCGAATTTCCGAAAGGAAACAGAATTATTTATTCGTTACACAAAATAAAAATATTAAAAATCAGTTTTAAAAAAAAATTTAAAAATTCTAAACTTTTCAATTTGAAATAAATCAAATTATAGCACAGTTTCTTAAAAATTGTATTTTGTGATTATTTTTGCACAAGAGAAAGTAAAGAGATTTATTTAGGGTATACGTCTTCAAAATAACCCGTAAAATCTTTTGAAGAATCGCACCAAAAGAGGCGAAATGTCGCACACCTGTGCTCTGTAGTTGACAAGAAAAAGAACGTAGAAAAGAAAAGAAATAATAAGGTGAGAAACGCGAGAGCCGTATTGATGGCAAGCAGCAAGAATAGAAAAAGAATGAGAGCTGCTTACTTACAGTGAAACGGCCATCAATGAGGGGATAGGAGTAAGAACTATAAATGTCCATATCGTCGACTGCCCTGTCCTGAAAACAACATTGAGGAACATCAAATTCGCAGCACATTTGCATTAGTGCGCATAGCAATGCTGTAGGCTCCATATTTTAAACACATAAGCGGGAATTTGTAAAGACAGTTTCTAAGTTGATCTAAGAACGATGTCCATTTAGATTAAATCAAACATTTGTAAATGTGTGTTTTTTCCCACTTAATTTTACTATAAAAAGAAGTAAAATACGTGATATATATGCATTAAAAAGTAGAGATATAAGGATAAATAATATGAAATATAAACAGTATGTTCAAACAATACGATCAATTTTTTATTTTAATAATTTATATTGAAATAAAAACTTTATAGATACTTTTTCCATCCATTCCATGCAAACTCTCAGTTTTATTCAATAATTAATAAATAATAATTATTAATAATTATATGTGACTATAATGCAATATAATTAATAGTTATTAAACAACCAGTTTTATATAAAAAATACAAATGATTGATTTTTATGAGAATGAATTTGTAATAGTTATTTTTTCATTGATTTATATACTCATTTAAATCGACATTATAATTTAAAAAATTATGACACACTTAAAATAAGAAATATTTTAGAAAAACAAGATGTGAAAGATTCCATCTAAACATTTTACAACGATTATGAATTAAACTACTATTGAAAAATATTAGATTAATAAATTATTTTAAGTGCAAAGTAAAAAAAAAATGTAAATTACTTACTTGAAAAATGACTAATTGTAATATTTGGAACAAGTAAATATGTTCATAATTAATAAATATTTTTGACAAAAAAACATGGAACTTACAAGTAAATGAAAAATTATAAGGAGGCAAAATAATTCGTTATGTTTTTCAATAATAGAAAAGCTACATTGGAAGTTTTTAAAAAATACGAGCATGTAGAAGGACTGTCTGGGAACTTGTATTCTTTTTTTGAATTGGAAGTCATTGATTTTTGAATACAGTTTATAGAAGTGGAAGTGTGTGACAAATCAAACAAAAAACAATTTTGAGATGCTGTTGGTTGTATTAATACATTGTTTCTCTAGTGATAAAATAAACCACTTGTAAAGGTAATGGTGAAGTCAAGTGGCTGCGTGGTAGCGTATCGTGATTCCATGCTACAGGTCCGGTGTTCAAATCCCGGGCTGAGCAAGGTCGACTCAACCTTTCATGCCTGCAGTGGGTCAGTGCCGGTTTATCCATTGGGCGCTTGGGGTGGGCGTCCAGGAGCCCGGGCCCCGGAAGGGATTTAAGGGGCCCGGACAAGATGGACTTGACTAGATTTTCTGGTTATAAATTGCGATCCGCCAGTGTCAAAGGGCCCGTAGATCTTCTGTGCCCGGGCCCGAAATGAGATTAAACCGGCAATGCAGTGGGACTATAAATGAGTACCAAGCTTCCCGGTACTCATTTCGTTTCAGACTGACAACCTGACCTGAACATTTGCTCCAGCTCCTCAGTGCCCAAGTTCAGGAAAATTGAGATGGGCACAGTAGGCCTTCATAGGCTGTTGTGCCACTGAGCTTAGTTTTAGTTGGTGCTGGTGAAAAACGCTCGGTCTCATTTCTACAAGAATCTCAATATTTGTGCAGTTTTTTTTTATATAGGGTAGACCAAAAATCTTGTCCAGAATATAAGACACTATTACAAATAACCATTTAATATAATAATATAACTTTTGTATCATTGGATAGGTCAGTTTTTCGTGCAGTAATTGTCGCGAATGCTTCTTCAAGAATGACTGAGGGAACATTTGTAAGTAAGACACCATTTTTTGCTGAAATGGAGAAAAATGGAAGAGAAAGCCCTATGTGTTCTTTGCTTTCCCGAAACGAAATCACTCATAAATGTTCGGCCTTAATGTCAACGTTGATATGCAAGCAAACTTCCTGGTCCAAAATCAATAAAGTGATAGTAGTAAATGCTTACAGAATTATGTAGGGTTGAGTAACTTCCTAGAAAGGGCAGGCCTGTTGAAAACAATCGGAAGTAACTGTTGAAAACAATCTGAAATCGTTTCAAAGGAGTCCTAAATCAACTTGTGAGGCATCACGATCATCGTTCAAGTATCTCAAACAAGTTATGAAGAGAATTCTTCATAAAAGATATAAGTTTCATGCTTATAAAATCAAGAACACTTATAGAAAGTTAAAAAACCAAGTTGAAGAGCACTTGGTAGGAACTGGAATACCACTTAGACATTCTCCGAGTTATTGTGAGGTCATACGTTGAAATTAACTGAGGTTAATGGTCTTGTAAAAATTCAAAATAATACTAACAATATAACGAAAGAAAACCAAAATAGTTTAAATAATAATAGTTTAAACATAATAAATATTTATAATCAGGGCAAAAGATTTTTGTACGCCCTTATTTGCATTACTAATTCTATAAATTTTTAAGGAGTTATTGTTAAAGATTATTCTATAAATTTTTTTTTGTTTTTAAAAATTTGAACACAACATGCCTTTAAAACATAAAATTGGCTCATCACATACTAATTTTTAACTTTTCTTTAAAATAATTTTTTGGCTTTAATTTTGTGTGACCAATCTGATCAAAACGATGCATTTTTTTAGTTAATTTTCATTAAGAAATTGATTTTTAATTTTTTAAATTTTTGTATGTTATTCACTTTACAAGTTTAAATAAAGTAATTTGTCCATCACATATTTCATTGAGACAGTTAGATTTCTTAAAATTTAGTCATAATGATTTAGTGATAAAACAAAATGACAAAGGAAAATTAACATAACGTATTAAGATAGACTGAGGATTTCAAAATTTGTGATACATATGCAATTATTAAAGATTTTTTTCTGAAAATATCCATACAATACTTTTATAAAAATAGTATTCTTCTTCTTCTTCATTATTTTTTAAATTTTTTTTCATGGTTAATTTAACGAACGAAAACTTTTTTAATCAATTGTAAATCATAGTTAACAACATTTTTAAAATACTTCAAATATAATTTTTTTAAAAAAATTGATTGTTTATAAAACAGTTTGTAGGAACTTATTAAAGCTATTCTTAAACTTAATTCGCCCTTTAAAAGACTTAATGCAAGTAAGGAAATAAAGAAATAGAAATTTTGGACAATTTGGTAAGACATTATAACATACATTTATAAAAGATGTTGATTTTTTGAAAGACTTTTATTGTAACATATTTCTGAAAATAATATTTTATTTTATGCTCTGCATGTGTAAAATAAGAATCAAATCTCTTTTAATTTCAAAATCTATATATAAACGTTGCAACTCAGTAGTAAATGAATGTATTACAACATTTAAACAGTAAGACAAATTAAATTTTGTTTTCTTTTAGTTATTGGTATGTTTTATTTTTAAAAACCATTCGGTATGGTTTTATTTTCCAAGGATGCTATGTATATATTTTCCTATTTTCATAAAATAGATTAATAAAAGGAAAATAAACGAAAAAGATTTCTTCATGTGTGTGTAAATTGTTTATATATATATACATACATAAAATCCGTTTATTTATGTTATGTAGTTTTAAAGTTTAAAGTATGATAGTATGTGATACCACATTAATGTTAGTATTCAAAACACATTATCAAAGCACATGAAATAAAGACAAAAATCTAAAACCAGTTAGACTTATTGCCTTTAGTGCAAACAAAGCAATTGAAATAAAACAGGATCCATTTCACAAAACAAAATTCATTAAGATATACAAATATAAAATTGTAAAAAAAAAAAAAAAAAAAAAAAAAAGCAAACAAAAGTACGATAGTGAAAATTACAATATCCTATTAATTTTACTATTGATAAAAGTTCATTGTACTATGCTTTCATGTAATTAATATATAACTAATAAAGGTTTTGAGCATAATTAACAGCTAAAATCAAATTATATATATTTATAGCAAACATATTAATAATAACATTTCAATAGTTTGTCCATTTAATACAGCTATAGTAGCTATATATATAGCTATAGCTTCCTTAAAAATCTTTGTAATGGAGCAAAAACAACTGTAAATAGTTATAGCACGAATATACTTTGCATGCAATACTTACTTTAATTAACCTAGTAGCTTTTTTCCAGCTTCCATCTACGTAAGTGTATGCGGAGAAGGGTCGGAATTTGGCCTTGTACTCCGTCTTTTTGATGCGGCCCCTAGAGTTGGTAGATATTTTTTTTAGTAGACAAAATGAAAAAAATATATACATTAACTATTCTTAAAGATATGGCTTTATTTTAAAGTATTAAATTGGTGAACTAAATTTATTATAATTATAGTATCAAATTCAACAAAATTATAGTTTAATAGAAAAAAAACTTTTTTTACTTCAGTTTGAAAATTTTATTTGATATGGCGGTTAATTAGGGATAGAATAAATGGAATAAATGGTTTGTGAAATGAAATAAAAAATATATAAATGAAAGAAAATATGGGAAATAAATGGAAAAATCTATAAAAATGTAAATATTTTAATCTATTTAAAGTTATTAGATTCTTGAGTAAATAACACAAAAGTATGCTATTTTGCAACTTAATGATTTATCAAAAGAGTTGTGCTAAAACTGAACAAAAAAAGATTCATATCAGCATGGATATGCTTTAACTATTTAGTTAATTTACAAAAAAGAATAAATTAAAAATTACGCATAAATTGTAATTGAAAAATTAATGGTTTTTTTAAACAAGAAATTTTTATATGAAACAAAGTTCAATCTTAAAATATGATATATTAAACACTTGTTAGAATTACTTCATGTTCTGCAGTTTTATTTATTATTTATTAATTTTGCATGAATTGCAGTTTTAGTTCACAAGAAATATAAAATAATCTTTTCTTTTATTATCGAAAAGAGTAAAATAAAAAGCAAATTATTTTCTCATTCTCATTTGAATTTGCTATCTTTTTCTTTTCCATTACTGAATTCAGAATTAAATAATATATAATATACAAATTCAAGGGAATCTATATTTTGATTTATATAAAATAGGTACATTTCCGTTTCAACGGCGCAAGCGATGAAATCGCCAAAAACGACACAACCGACGCCAAACGGAATATTCCCACCACATTTTCAAAAAAAGTCGCAGTTTTTTCTTATCAATAACATCTTTTTCTTAATATATCAAATTATGTGAAAAGCCAATGAGAACAACATTTACATCATTTTTTATGTGTATATTGTGTGTCGTTGCATATAACACCCATTTGGCGAAATTTGCACTGGCGAAACGGAAAAGTACCATAAAATATTACATGTAGCTCCCAACATTACTAACAAAAACTATTCATATCGTACAATTTTTCAGTCTTTAAGTGCAACTTTTATGTCTAGAAACTTAATGTTTTTATGGTTTCTTGATCTAACTATAAACATTTTTCTCATAACGATTTTTGTCATTGCATTCAAGATATTTCTTGTGATTCAAATTTTTCATGAAAATCTCAATGTTTTAAATTTATGTTTATTTTATTGTATAGTAAAAACATAAATATTTTACTATTTAGATTTTAACATGTAACAATTAATAACTATTTAGGACAATTTTTTTCTTCAAAAAAACATGTGTGAAGTCCCGTAATCTAATTGGAAACTTCTCAAACGAGCCTTATTTCAAATTGGAAATGACAAGGAGTTTTTTTTAAATATACATAAAAACCACGTTTTGATAAAAAAAATATTTATGTTTGCATATGATATAAGTATGTATTAAAATTTACTCAGACAGAACGTTTCTGGAAGAGATACCAATATGCTAAAAATTTTAGCATTAAAAGTCCGTTATAACCCCTTAAACTATTTCGTTCGTTATTCACAGGAAAATACTTCTCTTCTCTGCTTTATATTTGTATTCTACTAATTTCATATGAAACAGAAATTCATTTCAATAATGAATTAGAAAATTATTATGCACAATGTGTTTGTTTCCAGTTTTGAATAAAAAAAATTTGGATATATTTATAATATTCTGGGATCATTGACATTTATCAAATATTGAATATTAAACTATAGCTCGTCTTTTTTATTGCTTATAGTTGACACAAAATTAACTATATTACTAGGACCCACTAATTATATTTAATCCAACGAATCTGTAAATATTCAGGACCTTTAAAATTCAAGGACTTCTTAATGACTTTTTATATATTCTTAGGTCTATATTCATAAATTAGAAGCACAACAAAGTTTAAAAAGTCAATTCCAAAATTTTCTTTCAGATTTGTCTTTCAACTCAACTCAGTAGCGCAACAGCTCATGAGGGCCAAGGCCTACTGCGCCCAACGATTTGTCTTTAACATTTACATAAATTTATACATATTTCATACGATATTCACTTTGAAGCAAACACAAACTATAATTATAAATACTAAGCTTGGTTGAAAAGTAATTATATTCATTACAGATTTTATTCACATACTCCGCAAATCCCATAATTTATATTTTACGTTAACAGTTCTGTTATGTTGATTCTTTAGAATAAAACAAATTTCGCGTTTGAAATTCCTGTTTATTTAGTATTCAAAATATACCCACTTTTGTTTCTATAGAAAAAGCTTTTTTATATATTTTTTTGTATGATTCGTACTTTTCGTTATACTGAGAATAAAAATATACGAAATGAAGAGCTTCTGTAAAAGAGTTCGTTTAAAGTGTAGATTAAAGGGGGTGGGGGCCCTTTGGATTTGGCGATTTTTATCTAGATGTCATAGATAGCTAGGCTATCGAATCCGGTCGCCAAAAACACCTATTGCTAAATGAACGATTTTGGTCGTCAAAAGAAATTTACGTCGGCAGCCCCCCCTCCGCCCCAATCTACACTTTAACCAAGAGTTCTATATATCACATCGGAGCGTTTATAGACATACTATTACATTAATTAATATACTATTACATTAATTAACATACTATCACAGTTAAAAGTCATCAAGGGAACATTTGCATAATTTATCCAATTTCAACAGAAAGCATTTAAACATTATGTCAAATAGTGATCAAGAAAGTGCTTTCGGATTTAACTAATTAGTTAGGTTACTAGTTTACAATTCAGAACAATATATAAATTTGAAATTAAACAAAATGTTACCTCTTGACAGCATCTAATGCTGCATCCTCATCATCATTTTCGCTTGGCATAGCGTTCCACAATTCGCCGGATGGAGCTTCGCCATCTAGAAAAATAATACATTAATTTGAAAAAATCTTTTTTACTACAGTATTGTATACAACAAATATAGTAATAATTATAAGTAAAGTATTGTAAAACAAATTTCTACATATAGCATTAAAAAAATAAAAGGTACCTACTCTTCAAAACTCTTACAGTTCTCATCAAAGCTGCTTAAAATTAGTATCATTGTTAAAATCCTCAAAAAGTAGCTAAATTATGATGATAATTTATTAATTGACTTATTTAACATAGACAACTTTTTAAAAGAATCAATTCAATATCCGAACTTTTCTATAGAACTGCGAAGATAGTTCCCTAAATAGCCTGCGTTCAAATTTTGTTTGATTCCAAGCATTAGTTGCAGAAAAAGTATTAAAGGGGTATTATATTAAATTACAGATTAAATCCACTAAATTTTAAGCATTTTTTCAGGTTAATCTATAAGTAAAGTTCCTCAACCCTTTTATGTTTCAAAACTGTTATTTTCTTCCATTTTTAATTCTGCATAAGGAATTTTATAATAAGTGTTATTAATTCAAAAATAAAGCGTATATAGCTTTTATTATTTCTCCAATTTCCAACAGTAGGAGTACATGACAGTTAAACCGTTAAATAAAAATTATAAACTAGTACACGATCCCTCAACACTATTCAACGTATAATGAGAATTGCAAAAGTTATTTAACAAAGAACTTCTGCTCCATTTTAATACTTTACACACACTTTTCTCTTAAACTTTAAGATGTGTATAATTAGTTTATATAATTAAGTCCAATATTTGAAGCATATTAAAAACAAACTCATTAACTACAAATTACAGTAGGCATTTATAGTAACATCCTTGTAAACAGAAAAAAAGTAATATTATATAAACTTTCTTTTTTTATACTTAGATATTTCTTTTCACATTTTAATGAGAACTTCTTTTCCTGATTCTTTTACTATTTCTATTTGGAGAGTCATTTTAGTTTTTCTTTGAATAAGCAGTGATGTAAAATTCAGAGAATTTTAGAGATAAATTTTGCGATTTGATAAGATATTTAATAGTACGAAATTCAATGAAATATTTTTTAAAATGTAACATATTAAAAAAGTACGTTTAAGTAATTATTTCTCAACAGTTGTATCATTGCAAATATCCTTTTTTCATTTATGAAAAAAAGAACAAAAACAGACGTGTTATCTCTTGAGAAATATTAGTGGTAGATAATAAGTTTAATCCTTGACGACTTATATCCTTATCAACCTTGACGACATGGTTGATATTATACGAATTCCAAGACATTCTTCATCGATAACTAAAACTCGAATAAAGATACTTAATAGTAATTCAGTATTAAACAAAATAATGATGGTACAGTCGTCAAAAATCAGGACTATCTTAATAACTTATGCAATTCTCATTGCAGCAAAGCAAAGCTGATTCTATTATTAGGGGTTCAAATAAAACTTCTATGTAAATGAATCTCAATTAATTTTGTTAATTTCTAAAAGAGAAATTCTAAAGAAAAATAAGAATGGATTATTTTGTTGTCTCATTTCTCGTCTTAAAATTAGTGTAAATTTCAAATTTCGCAAAAGCTCTGCCTGTAATTTTTAAAATTATGTGGAGATTTAAAAATATCTCTCTTAGTTTTAAACGAGTGCTTCAAGCATTTAAAGATATAAAATTTTCTTCTGAACGCTACTTAAAGGTTTCTGTTGAAGCGATGAATAATATGTTTTCGATTCTAAAAAGATAAAATAAATTGGTAAAGATTACAGTGTTATGAAAAATGTGAATTATTAAATCAGTTTAAAAAAAAAGGGAGCTGTAACGATCAAAACCTTTATATAGCTGTATTTCTCATGCCGAAAAGTTCTTAATTTCAAAATTTCATGCAATTCCCTGACAATTTTATAAATAATTTTAATTATGATAATCAATTGTGGAATTTTAAGGGGCTATTTGCCAATTTATGGCATTTAACTATCGATTTTATTACTATGTGATGTTACGAAATGGAAAAAATACTCATATTACTTGTTATTTTTATGGAAGTAATCCAGTATACGGCGCCTTGATAGTTTTTTCATACATGTTTGAAATTAATGTTTGGATTTGAATAAAATTTGAAATACATGCTATTTAGATCATTGCCTACCCAATTTTGAAAAAAAAAATTGATACTGGAATTTTTTTTATAGTAAATGTATTAACTATTCTAATTAAGTTAACTAATTAATTTGTTAATACCATAATTTAGTTTTCTTTGCGCCACGGTGGTGAAAATTGCAGCAAATATACTATAAGAATGCTCTTCTTATTTTTCACGTCTGTCCATTGCGTATACTTTAGCATTTTTAAAGTAATTAAAAAATATTCTTATAATAAGAAAGTAAAAGGTTTTTTTATTACATATACATAGTTGATCACATTTATCCTCATCAATGAGTGGAAAGGATTGGATGAAAGTATTAAGAGATGTCTTAATATATAATTACTTATTAAATTATAACCTTTTCATTAAAAACATTTCTCAGTTTTCTCAACGTATAGTTTGATTACTTATTTGTTTTCTTAAAAAATTATATCAAATCATTGAAATTGATTGGTATCTATGTTTTTATTTTGATATACTGAAGGAATCATGATATTTAAAACTTGTCGATGTCCAATATCTATTTAGGAAAATATTAACTCAAATAAGCCTGTCACAAAATTCATAAGTCTAAAAAACAAATCATGAGTCAAAAAGAAAGATAAATATTTTATAATGTACAAAGTACAAAATTGGAATCTTTATTAATCTCTCAACTCCAAATTGATAAGGGTTTCAAAAACAAAAACGTTAAACTAAAATTGAAGAAATTTCACTCTTTAATAAAACTAAACCTTGAAAACATATTACGTTTTCGCATTTTTAGAATACTTTTCTAACGTGAATATTTTTTCAAGCGATTCAAATTTACCAAATAAATTTTCCCCACACAGAAATAAACGTCTCTCATAGTCAGAATAGAAGGAGATAATCATGTTTTTTTTATTTTCACTTAGAATAAACCTTACATCACAATGATTCTTTGTCAAAATCAATAATTCTTCAAATACCCGAAATGATTCACGGACTTCTATGAGTCAATAGCAGTATATTATATCCGCTTCGCTAAATCTCCTATAAGTAGGAAGATGTATCATCTTGCAGTCAAGCGTCAAAACATAGTTTCTTTTCATTCGGCAGCCTCCAGGCATGGACTCGATGAAAACCAAAAACATTGTAAACTCTTCCTCGTGTTCAACCACCAAGGATAAAGGGATGTTTACTAAATGTTACCAATTTGTTCGGCTCTGACAAATAAGTATTGTTAGAACAAGTTGAACAACCTTAATCACAGCAAGTTTGCTTGTTTTCGGACATTACTATCTGTGAAAAAAGATCCTTCATCGATGTTTATTCAAAAGAAGTTTAAAAAGATTTGTTCATCTTTGCGATTTTGAAGCTATTAATAAAGCTTCAACCTTTTCACTACTATTGTAAAGAATTTCATAAGTAGCCACACAGGTATGTTAGTGAACAAAATATAAAATAAATGAAAAAATGAAAATAGATTGATAAAAAAAAATTGGATGTACTTAGACTTTTTGAGCTAAATTTGAAAAGAATAATTCATAGTTTTACTTGATTTCCTCACAGCTTTGATCAAGCATTTGATTACAATTCGATGATTTTTTAACCCTTTAACAGGTCGTGGTAAATATGCTTACCACAAAATTAATCAATCTAATCTCTTTATAAGTTATCTTCATCAGTCTAATTTACAATTCCTTTTACATATTGTAGTATTTCCAAACATATTTCGTAAATTTGTTGTGTTTGCAATGTACAGATGTC
Organism: Trichonephila clavata; assembly: GCA_019973975.1. Lineage (NCBI taxonomy): Eukaryota > Metazoa > Arthropoda > Arachnida > Araneae > Nephilidae > Trichonephila > Trichonephila clavata. The sequence continues at coordinate 50,016 of BMAO01016350.1, read as the reverse complement.
TGTTTTCATAAATTTCATGAGAAATAATAAGTAGTAATTCTGAATTTCTCTCTCATCATCATTATTCAAGAATATAACATATTTTTAATTCAATATTATTTTTGAAGGTTGTAGTATTTACAAAATGTACTTTAAAAATTTCTTGTAGAGAGAGGTAAAAGGAGACAAAAGGTATATGAATGCCTCTCAATAGCCCACAGTGGGTTGTGGTAAACATATTTACACTTAACAAAGGGGTCTTAAAATCAAACTAATTTTACCTAATAAGCTAACTTAATTCTTTTTCTTAAATCAATATCGTCCTCAAAAGCATTTTAATGTACCATCGCTAGAAAATATAGTCCGACAAAGGGTTAAAAGCGTTTTATTTATATGTTAAGGTAACAAAATGTCTTTAAAATAATAGTAACTCTACAGAAAAAACTTCGGAATGGCTTCGACAGATTTCAAGCGACATAAATTGCTTAAACTAAAAAAAGAAAAAGAAATGTGGATTTCTTTTTTTTCCTATCCAACTAAGGATAAATGTAAAAAAAAAAAAGATAAAATGGAATGAGTCTGCAGTATTCAAAGAATTTTTAAGCCATCAATCTTTTCCAAGCTATTACTCAAGTATAAGATATAGTAACGTTGATGTCTCTAGATTTGATGCATATCTTACAAATTCTTCATGCCAGTGTCATTTTAGTGTGAATATTTTGCTAAATGGTAAGTTATTTTTGAAAGTAACTCATAAAAACTGCCAATGAAACGCTAAATTTCGCACTTAAAACTGCTAGATGAAATATTACTCCAGGTTGTAATTAGTGTAAAATTCCTAACACAAACGCTCCATTTAGAAAAATAAGTTTCCTTTCATCCTTTGAGTATGATTTGAAATACTTTCTTTCGCTTCTAAAAATATGAATCCATTCACATTTTTTTATATATCCGATTTCATACAACAATCCTGATTAATTATGCATGCCATAGAATTCTTGGATTTGGATGGTCTGTTTTCGAAAATTTATGAGAACACATTCCCAAAATAAATTTGTCATTAATATCAATTACAGGCATTTTTCTAAATTTTAAGAGATTTTTTACAATTGTAGAAAGGGAAACGTATCATTGAATATTTACGGTATGTAACCCCACCGTTATTTATTTTAGTCTCTCTATATAAAAATGGATGTTTGCATATATAAAATCGCTTCACTCCAACACCGTTCAACCAATCACTATGAAAATTTGCATGTTTATGTATTTGGGCTATCTCTAGGCATGTCTTTTGGGCTATCCTCTTTGTTGCAGCTCCCTACCAGATGGCGCTACAGCAAAGCAACTTCTGCTCTGTTCAATCAGTCGCCAAGTTTCCAACAAAAATGTTGCCAACTTGGCTCTATTACAAACATTTCGTTATGTTTCCATTGAATCGCCATTACAATGTAAGGAACGGCGTTGCTTGCGAATATTATAATTTTAACAAAAAATAAATACTACAGAAAGTAATATTGTAGAATGTAGAATGATCAGGGGCACTTGATCTCTGATGAGGTCTTAATCCCCTATCCTGTGTTTTTGTTGAGCTTTGAGTATTCACTTGCCATGATTAGTGGGTGGTGGGAAAAATTTTAAAATGAAGAGTTTAAAGATAAGAAATAAAAATAAAAATTAAGAAAATACTTTAGATTGCAACCTATGGAAATATTAAAATGATGAAAAAATGCTGGAGCTCTTTTTGTTTGCGTTGTAGGTTTGGTGTGTAGGTAGAAGTGTGAAAAAAACTGTGTCGACCGCGGCTAACTCCGGAACCGGAGGCTAGCATACGGCCAACTTGATCATTGTTGTCTCCAGATATAAATTATTTACACTATTTTAAGCGTTCATTACACAAAATTTGTAACAATGTGCTACTTTTGCTGAGCAGAGATTAGCTTAAGAAGGTGTTTTCAAGAAACGACCCACAAGAGAGTTATGGAGTGCTATAAATATAAAAGAAAAATCCTTTTTATCAGCTATTAGACCTTCAGACTTAAAATTTAACAAATATGTTTTTTTTTTGTTCAGCTGATATATGCAAAAAGCTTTTTTTTTGTTTGATTTGCAATTCACGTAAAACTAACTCATTAAAAACTTCTTCATCCTTTAACCTGTATTATTTAATTTTTCAATTCCCCCGTGCGAAGAACGGTTATAACAGCTAGTAATAATATATAATAACACACGTCAATAACGTACAGCCGAAGGACTTAGCTTATTTTCACTACGTTTCTATGTAGATTTAAATAAATGTACATTTGTGCATATGTACAAATTATGCATTTTCCCCCTCAATGAAATGGGATATTTCTCCAGTGAAACTGACTTCAAATGTAATTTAAAGGAAAGCAATTTTAAGGAAAAGAAGAAATATATATATATAGTTCGCGTATTCATATGTTTAAAGCTATTCTAGTGGTTCTTTTATAAATATTTTCAAAATGATAAAGTGCAATATGACAATTACGCTAATTATCATCAGCTTCTTACATTTATGTACTACTTACTTATAGCCATATGCAATAACTTTTAATAAGCTTTTTAAATTAGTTTTAAGATTTTAAAACGTGATGGCGTAAGAAAATAGATCGTGTACAACACGGACTTAAAAATTTAGGGTCGGGAGGACTCGAAAGCAAACCGCCAGTAAGAAGGATAAATACACAAAATAGAAATGAATAAGATCTAATATATTTTTAACACGAAATATGAGAACGTGAGAATTTGAGAATGATTAAGTTTGATCTCTCGAAACATGGAATATTTTTGAACCGTGTGATCTCAATAGTATTGACCTCGATCGTGTTGCTGGCAGCTGGCAATCATTTTTTTTATCCGTGAAATATAATTTTTATTTCACGATGACTTACTTCCTCCTTTTGAAGACCATTCCTAAATTTGTTCATTTCTTAGAATTATTGAAAATTATTTTTTAAAAATAATTTTCAATAATTCTTGGGTGATTCGAATGTTAATGAAGATGCCAGGCAAATAATGGAATTTTTTCTTCTTCTGAGTCAAAAGTAGAGAGAGAGCAGAGATAAGAAACAAAAATCAATTTTCGTAGTTATCAAAGAGGAACCAAAACAAAATAAACTTGAGAAAATCACCTTTCTTTTTAGAGACCCAAATACAAATTGAAAGAATAATTCTGAATTCAGGTTTTTAAAGGACGAAAAAAAAATTAATTTCATTCTGCATGATAATTTAAATCTAATTTCCAAATTTTTAAAAATATTTGCTTAAATTTTATTATTTTGTCCTCTTGTTAATGATATTTGCCTCAATGCGTAATTGTTAAACTTATAAAAATAAAGTATTTCAAAAAATGTTAAATTTTAAAAGAAAAGTACGGTTTTGAATAAAAATACAAAACCCTCAAAGGGTGAAGTTTTTTATTTTAAAAGTTGTACAAAAGAGTATATGTATCGATGAAAAACCTGATCAAAAAATAAATGCATAATATAAGATTTATTATATATTTAAAATAGGAAGTATTAAAATATTATTAACTTGGAGGCTCTTTTGAGAACAGTAATGCAAGCGAGAAAACGTTGTGAATATCTGTGATATAGTGTGTTTCTACATGCTTATATTTATTATGCCATATAAGAATAAGATAAAGTTTAAAATCCTCTAAATTATTTAATTAATTTGAAAGTTTTTTTGCTATTCATCCATAAATTTTCAAGTGACAGAAAAACTGATGAGGTAACAGATCACTGTATCTATATTATAAACCTGCGAAAACTAAAGATATCTAAAAAAAGGAAAATGGGTTCTAAAGTTTTTGAAACTATATGCCATGTTGCTAAATAAATAGTAAAGCCAATCATAAAATTTAGGTAATATATCTCTGGGATGTCAATATTTCTCTGGTAGTTATAAACGAGATGCAAAGCTCACAATATCCCCTAGTATCAATCAAGATGTTGAAAAGACGTGTATGTACAATATGAAACAGATCTTTTAGAAGACGTAGCATTTATAGTCTAACATTATTATGGTCAAGTCAATATCGATACTTGTCACATAAAACATTTTTCTGATATTCAATATTCTAATTTACCCTAATTGTACACTACTACTATGGACGTTTTAGTTTAAAGATGAAGTTCAGAAGTAAACACTAAACTACGATGACTTTCCAAAGAGATTTTAAAAGTACATTCAGTTTATTTTTTAAAACGAATAATTTAATTTCTGCTGACAGCGTCGTGAATCCGCTGTCGGCAGACATGTTGTAGCCAACCTCTCCCTGAGTGACATTCGTCAGAGTCGACGAATACTCTGTTCATTCATTAGCTTTGATCTGCCAGAGTTTTCTTGATATTTGTTTTCACTTGAATAAACACAACACAGTCACTATCAGTTAAGAGTCCGTTACATATGATAATGCCCATCCATTACATACATTAATTATTTCTACGAACAATCTGCTTTTACAAAGCACAATATTCTATCTTTTTTACAACCTGCTAATAACTGATAAATCTCAAAAGATGTAAACATGTTCTGTTGCTTGCGTCTTAAAATGGACAAAAAGAAAAAATCTCAACGAAAATTAAAAAGGGGAAGCCTATATATACACTTAAATCAACAGCCTTATCTCTACCTATAATACTCATTCGTGAATGATTGTATGGGAGTGATGGCTGTATTTTAACAAAAACAATAGTATTTGCATTTTCCTCCAAATTTTACTCATACTGTGCTTGAGATTTCAGCTCAAAGAAATCACTCCTGTTTTTCCTAATAGTGTAAAATAGAAAACATTCAAAAATATACTTTTATCTGCTAATAATTCGTAATTTTATTGCGGTATTTTTTATCATTTATTAATTTAATGGGGTAAATTCACCGCCCATCCGGTATAGTGGTTAGTGACCGCGGTGCCGTAGGGCCTGGATTCGAATCCCAGAGAAGGCATGGATGTTTGTGTTGTAATCCTTCTTTCCTTTGTGATGTGTGTTTCACGGTTACTTCTATGTAAGCCCCCATGTGATACTTTGTGGTGCACGGGGTTATAAATGTTCTCAATAAAAAAAATGGGGTAAATTTATGTGATGCTATAGTCACATGATAATGACAAACTAGTCAATAAGTTCATAAATTCTTGTGACGCCCTAATCATACGATAAATAAATCATGTGTTTCCAGCTAATCAGTTCATACGCTTCCTTATTGCCAGCTTCAACTCTTTGCAGAAACTTTCTTTTAAAAAGTGAATATTTGTCAACAATAATAACGTGCAAAAGTTAGCAAAATTTACTTAATAAAAAAGTACACGCGTAAAATAAGATTTTTAAAAAATTTGAAAATCTTTTTGATGAACTTTTTTATTATATTTGAGCATCTTTAACCAATGGGGTCGATTCATCACCAGAGGGCGCTGCGATCGTTTAGCGATTGCCCGTGATTATCAAATAAACAATAACAGCTAATCGTATTACACTTGTGGTTGTGTGCTAACCACCGATTTTGCTTATGTTCAAATTTTAAATTCTTTAAATTTTTTTAGAGTACTCTAAATATTATTAATATATTTTCTAGTCCCTTTCGTACAGTTATTAAATCTATACATAATTTTAGCTTACAATATTAGATTTAAGCTTAGTTTATACTTCTATTTTTTGACCTCGTGTCTTGTGTTTTTGCATACTTGTAGGCTTAGTAATTAGTTTGCCAGCCACATTGTGTTTAGGAAAATTATGGATCGTTCAATTGAACAATATACTTAAAAATTAAATGCTAAAGTGCAGAACAGCAGGGGAGGGGGGCTTGGCGATGTCAATTCTTTTGGTAACCGAAATCGATCACCAAGCAACTTAATTTAAGATAGGTGTTTTTGGCGACCGGAATTGATAGCCAAGCAACTAATTTAGCGAAAAGTGTTTCAAGAATTTACAAATTGTAATTTTGCAATAAAAATAAAGAAATATTAATATGAAATTTAAGAAAATATTTATAAAGCTATTAGAAATGCATAAAAATAAAAATTGTACATTTTTTTTAAGTTAAAGGAAAGAAAAGATTTCAAATTTGTTACATGATAGTAGATACAAATCCGAAAATGATGCCAAAATACTCAGTCGAATGAAACACGTGGGTATTTGTTGAGCGTACTATCATGTGATGATGACGTTGATGAATCGAGTCTATTATAAAATTTGAAATTTTACCTAAATTTAACAATTAGAACAACAAGTGCACGTTAGTTTAACATCAATTTTGAATTAAAGCACGAACACGGGATTGACTTTATTATGTAACCGTCATAAATTGAACACATTATTTTTTATTTAAAATGTTAATCTTATAGCGATTAAATTATTTTTTAGATATTTAATAACTGCTCATTTCAGAAATCCTAAATTTCTGAAATGATGATAAAAATATATATAAACGATAACTTTTTCCTTCACATCTCTCAATGGACTAAAAATTTTCGAATTTTTAAAAAAATAAAAGTACATCTGTGAAAAATGTCTTTCTTTTTATTACTGTAAAAATCTGAACTCATTTCATTTTTTGAAAATTTTTTTCCCTTGCATGAAAGTTAATTGCAGGAGATACAGACTTAAAAAAAAATTTTTTTTTAATTTTTGGAACAATCGGGGTCTTTTTTTTAAAGCTATTTAGGAAGCTACTAACCATAAAATTGCTCAAAGTATCTTCACGCTTTCAACTGCAATATCGCCAATAGTGCATATTTCTTTTTTATTTTGATCAGAATAGATGAAATGAAATACTCAAAAACTTTTTTTTTGTAAAAAGTCATGGTCATGCTTAGAAGCCGTGAATAATTTGTTATTCAACAACCTGTATACTCATTTTCTACCGTATTCTGCAGATAATGTTTTTCGATAATTTTTCGTCGCTAGTATTGCAATTTTTGTTATTGATTTAGGTTCTTAGGAAGCAATTTCCTATTATTTACCTATTTTAAGAAAGTTCTTACATTTTTCTAGATAATAAAGAACACAATAAAAAAAGATTAGATTCATTAACTGTTTCTAAATTTAAAAAAAATAACTGCTTAGTGCTGAAAAACGTTTGCCTGCTATCATTTTAAATACACAAAACAGCCTTCGATAAATACATTTTAGTAATTGGAGTAAAATCACAAAAAAATCAACTTTTATTAATAGAATCTTAAAAATATGCACAGTGTAGCAAATCATGCTTCTTGGAAGAATTTGGCAACTGTTGCCTTTTGTAAGAATTACTTATTAATGTTACGATATATTACATGATGCATGTAGCATGAAATAGTTATTTTAACAAGCAATTTCTTTTGAATCTCTTAGATGATATAGATGAAATATTTAAATAAATATATGGGCGACGTTTCTAGAACATAAACGAATTACTCTCACACACAAAATTAAATACCCACTGCCTCATTCTGATAAGCTTCAAATTATGTTTCCAGTGATGAAATTTAGAAAAAGAAAATGTGTTCATAATATTATGCTTAAATAGAATACAGCTATATTGATCAAATCAAACTTATGTTAATGAAAACAACGGTAAAGTGCAATACCTGCCATTCCGTAAATTACAAATCCTTTTATCAAATATTTCCCAAGAAATTGCAAATAAATAAAAAGAGTTTTGAATTTAAGAATTTTATAGCACGAGAAATATAAAAATTAGAAAAAATTGGTATGTTAAAATTCGTTTCCTAATCTGAATTGTATTTAAAAATTCATATTTTTAAAGTAATACTACTTTTTAAATTTCTTTACTAAAGAACTGTAAAATAGTTATCCATGAATTGATGTAGACGTATTTCAAAGGGTAAAGCAGAAAATTATTTAGTACCAAATATTTTAAACACAAATTTATCACTAAAAAAAATTCCTTTTTTTCAATTTCTACTATTAGCTCACTCTTTCCCTATATATATATTTATGTTTATACATTGTATATATTATTCAAATTTTCAATCTTTAATAAAATACTTTCTATTCATCCAATCAAGTTCAAATAAATTAATTTTAACTTGTAGTGGATAACATGTGATATTAATACAGTTTTTTCAAATATTAATTCATTAATTACCGGATAATTAATTAAATTAATTACCGGTTTTCGACACCAACTTAGATTTGTCTCCATTGTTGTAACAATGTAATTGCTAAAACAATGACAAAAGTTGGCGTCGAAAACCGGTTTTTCAGCCAAACTAGCCGAACCAGGTATGCATTGTTACAACAATGCAGACAAATCATGCTCTTTTTTCAATTCCTACAATTAGTTCTCTCTCTCTCTCTCTCTCTCTCTATATATATATATATATATCTTGTTCAAAATTTCAATCGTTAATAAAATACTTTCTATTCATCCATTCAAAGTAGGAATTGACTTAAAAAATTCTTTTTTATATTACTTGTTTAAACACATGACCCAAAAGCTTATACACAAAATTTTTAAAAGTTTGAAGTTTAGGTAAATTTTTTGCTGTGAAAAATCAAATCATTGTATACATCTATAATTTCTTTGATTTAAAAGAAATATATTTTGATAATTTATTATAATTTGCTACTCATTTTCGCATGAATTACTGAAACTGTATTGACATGTTTCGAATATAAAAACGTAGCTTAAAAAAAAAGAGGAAATAAAATTTACTCTCGATCAGGATATATCATGCTAAGGATATATTTGGCAAGTAATCAATAACTGAATCACCCAAATGGACCAATCAGCAGCTGACAACTCGTCTAAAAGTACAGAACTTCCTGTCAAATGATCTCTCCCCAAAGTCAGGTAAATATCAGAGTCCATTAGCGATTGTTTCGCCTACTGTTTTTATGAGCATAGCTTTTAAGGATATTTTTTTGCGTGTGTTTTAGAATGTTCGGATACAATTTCTTTTTCATAAATTTTATCATAAAAACATTTATCTTTCTACAGAATTGAGCACAGAATCCGTTAAGTGTAAATTTACATTAACAAGCCTTTTTCGTGGCGACATTTAAAACTAAGATGAGTTTCTCTTCACATCAACGAGAAAATTTACTATGAATGAGAGTGACCTAATTCTTTTTTGACCTTCTACGTTGTGACGTGAGGGCTTCATTTGGCATACTGCGCCGGTTGAATTGCATCCTGTTAATTCGAATTAGAGCCTAGGCGAAATTCTACGAATAAGTTCAGAGAGGGCAAAATGTCATAACTGACATATTTGACATCAATAATGAGGCTAAAAATTCGTACTTTTCTTTTCGTTCTTTTTTTTCAATGCGCCTGTACTATAATTCTTCATTGTTTATTAAACTGAAATTTTTAGAAATGAGATACATGGAATAAAAGGAAACAAAACCCAAACTATACATGTTTTATTTAATTGTAAATTTAAATGTAATTAGTTGGCATTTAGTCAGAAAATCATAAGTTCATTCCATTTTTCATTCATCCACTTTCCACTAGTGAATTAAAAAAGAGCCAAATATTAATAACCAATTCCTTTACATAAATGGAAAATTAAATAATGTACAATTTTTTTAAATCTCGTCTCAAGAATGATTAAACTAAGAAAATATTTTTAAGAGAATTTCGACGAATCTTTTTCTTTTTTTAATAATTTATTTGTATTCTGTGATTTTAATTAAAAATTTAATTATGAAATGATGAGAAAATAATGAAATATTATGGTTACTTGTGTGTTGCAATTAAAAAACAGGCAAATAATTTTTCCTAAAAATCATTCAAAGAAGTTCAATGATGTGAAATTCATATTTTCAATATTATATGTATTTTGTTGTGTGAATCTGTAGCTTGTGTGGCATATTAAGTTATCACTGAAAAACTTTTTTAATGGGTATAAAATCCTGTAACAATGTTTGAAAAGTTTTGAAATTTATATTTATTGCTTAAAATTATATCCTTTTCATGAAATTCATAATGACTAATTTTACAATCAAAGATAAAGAAAAAAATGTATTAAAATTAGACAGGTATTTGACGCGGATGATAAAAAGTTGAATTCACGAAATAATCACCCAACAAAAAAAACTTAAAAGTTATTTTTTACAAATTAAACGTAAAGAAATTAAAATAATAATGTGAAAGATTTTTATCAATAATTTTCCTATTCACGAATAAATGGAATGTTTTCCCTGTGTTATTTTTAAAAAAAAAAACATAATTATCTCAAATAATTAAGAAAATCACATATTTATAGAGTGAAATTTATATTTCTTATATATTTATATCGTCGATGTATTTACAATAATATTTATACTAGGGGTGGGCAGACTTTTCCAGGGTACGGGCTACTTCTAATTTTTTCAAGGTGTTGCGGTCCACCCAGTGGCGTAGGTGTAGTGAGCTAAAAGAAAGTTGCAATACAGTTGGACCGCCATTTTACGAATCTCTATTTTATGAATGTCTCTACTTCGCGAACCTTTTTGTGGAACCAAGAACATTTTACGATTTTCTTCATAAAATAGCCTCTAAACAGCGAAGTACATTTTCTATTCAGCGAAATTTTCTCTTATTCGATCCCCCCCCCCGTATTTCTTTAAATACCAATTTACTCGAATCTAAACCGCACTTTTTTCCCAATGTTAATGCTACTGAAAATCGGGGGTGGCTTAGAATTGAAAGGAAAAAAATAGAGCAATTATATATATATATTATATATATATATTTATATATATATATATATATATATAGCTTTATGCATGTATTTAAAAGTTTTAATTCTGATAAAATAACTAATTATATTCACTTCTTTTAGTTTTCCTTTTAAATTTATTTTAATTTCGTAAAACTGGATATCGATCAATCATATTTTAGACTATTTTCAATTTTCACAAAATTTTGTAGAGAATTTGGGGGTGCAGCTTAGAATCGATGGCGGCTTAGATTCGAATAAATATCGTATTTCCTGACCTTCGTATGATGGAATGATTATTAGGTCTTAGTGAAGGCGGTCCCCCTAAAACGTCTTAACGGTCCACCGGTCGATCGCGATCGACTTAATGCCCACCCCAGATTTATACAATCAAATTTTTGCTTCTTATAGATGAAAGCGTTTCTTATTTATTTTCAAACTTTATGAAGCATTACACTTCTCTTAAATTACTCAGTACCTTTTTTTCATAAATTTAATTGAAAGGAAATTATTTTTGAACCTTTTCCAGGAAAAAGTTATTTACTATATATAAAAAGTTATCCAAAAAAATAAAAGAAAAAGGTGAACGATTTATGGGCTACTTGCTCTCTCAACTTTTTTAATTTCTGAATCTTAAACTTGCATTAAAGTTTTCCATTCATTTCTTCAGAAATGAGCTCAAAATCTAAACTTGTTCCAGACGAGACTTAAGAGAAAAAAAAATCCAGTCGGCATTATCAACGGATGCTTAGGTTCGGTTGCCAGGCAACATCGGATCGAAGTAACTAAAATACAAGCTAGATCTTAACGGAATTTCCCAACATGGTGGTTTGCTCTTTATCTTCTAGGAGAAGCCTAATGGCCTTTCGTCTGGACTGGCAGAATTTTATTCAGTTTGTTTTAGTTTTCACCACAATCTATTTTAAGATCATGGCGTTCACAGCAAGACCTTTTGGTATTAATATAATAAATTCGGACACGGCAGAAGATCACAAAACGCATGATCAAGCATAGTGCGTGAGTTGCAAGAATCGATCTAAATCAAGATTTAAATCAGAGGAAAGGAATAAAAAAATCACACGTTTAGGATACATTCCATGGGAATCTTTGTTTTTGCGAGTAAAATGAATTGGGTTTATTGATTAGGAGTTTTTATTTTTGACCTCAAAAGAGACGAAATTAGTTCCTTCGCTTTAAAAACAAATTTTATTTTTCTATAAAAATATCTGATATTTTTATTTATTTTCCCAAATGTACTTAATGAACCAAAATAAATTCTTCAGAACCAAGCTTCATAACCATTAGTGCTATTACTGCCTTGTAATAAATATTTATTTTTTCAATACAGTTTAATTTTTATTCCTAACTTAACTTTTTAAACATTATATTTTATATACTTATTTATTTTATACATTACATACATTCATGCAAAAAATACCAAAAAGTGACGCTATTCCATTAGAAAAAGTATTTTCCAATAGTAAAAATTTTGAAATATTATATATATATATATATATCTACGAAGAAAAAATTAACTTATACATTACCAGAAAATAAAATTCCATAATCAAGAAGAAGCTATTTTAGAGAAATGAAATTTTTCTAAAGTATTTTGTAGGTAATGCATTTATTTCATTTAAGTTTCAAGGTTACAAATTATAGCATTGAGCAAGAAGAGCCATTTTAAATGTGGAATGGTGGTACATTAATAACCACTGTGGTCTCAAAGATGTTCATTCAAAGATGCTGTCTGTCATTTTGGGGAATGGAGTTCCATATCTGTTGCATTTGGTGAGTCAAATTCGCAACGGTCTATGATAATTGTGCATACCACTGGATTTGCCCTATATTATCCCATATGTGCTCAATGACAGACACATCTGGTGATATCCCAGGCAAAAGCACTCAAATAATTCAGACACTTTGTAGAACCCGTTGGGTGACAGTATCGATATAGGAACGTGTGTAAACCTGCTTAAGTAGAGATCAAGAATGACTACACATTCAGCTCATTTATCAAACTGATGTATAAATTTGCTGTCAAAAAATTTGGGATAACGACGACTGGAATGTTCCTGCTATCATAAGAAATTTCTTACCCAAACCATAACTAAGAGCACCACAGACAATTAAGTTCCCTTCACGTGACCTTTTTATAACTAAAATACAACCCTTATTTGCACTAAAACAGAAACTGCTTTAATCGGATAACACAGCACACAGATTTCTATTCCTCATTCCAGTGAACTCTTAACTTTACACCACTGAAGTCTCAAATCACAGTGGTTTGAAGTTAGAAGCGTGGATGCTACAATGCGTTTGACTTGAAATTGTCCCTCAATTAATCAGCTTATTGCAGTTTGCCAAATCACATCATATTGAGATCTTCCTGTGACTTTTGTAAACAATCATGCTCAGTGAATATATTCCTGCCAAGTTCTTTTGCAATAACGCTAAAAGAAAATCTACCTTCTCAAGTCTTTATTTAAAGATATTCAACCTTAGTAAGCTGCTGATACATCCTTCTGCATCTCGTGTAAAAAAATTTAAACTCAATTCCAGATTGATCGTTCTCAATGCCTGATTTGTAAGTTAAATAATGTTTAAAAAATTTTCACTTTTAAAGAAATTGTAATTTGTACATTCATTATGACGCTACTAGAGCCATTTGTATTGACCAACGTGAACTTTAAAAAGATGGCATTTTTCAACTATGCAAACTAGCTCCCCAAGTTTTGCTTATTCAGCACAGCTCTTACTGTTGGGTTTTTATTTTTCAGAATGTATTTTAACAGCTTTTTATAAATCAGTAAAATGTAGCTGATGATTCAGTACGATCTCAGTGATATATATATTACGTCTCAAATCCCCTACTAAAATAAGTCATTATAAAGATTGATGCTAAAAATCATTTCACCAACTGCAGCTCATTTTTTTCTATCAACGAATGCATCTAATAATATTGTCAATATTTTAGTTAATAAATTAGCGAAATCAATTATTTCATTAGTAATTCGAAATAACTCTTTAAAAGTAATAATATATTATTCAATATTTCCCTTATAATAGAGCAGTAGTCATGTTCCTATTATACGATGTTATGTTTTTTTAATAGATTTCCTGGAAACAATCCAAACATAATTAATTAAAATGTGGCTAATATAGAGTTTAAATAATATAATTTGACTTTATTTGGAAATGAAATACAAATGATGGTGAGCGCTATTAATGACAACTTAAGGTCTGTAGAAAAATTTCGGAAAATTAGACCAAAATATTTTGAATTGCTTAAACATTAGTAGTCAGTGAATTGTTAAAAAATAATGACAACGAGAGCACAGTGTATAATTTTTTTTTCTTTTCATCGATTTTCAGTATGAGTGAAGGTAGTACTTACCAACAGCATCCTTATTAACAGGCGCTATAAGCCCCATGGATGCTGACTTCCTGGCGGTTGAGCTCTCCCCAGGTGGCCTGGGCCAGGCGATGAATTGGGATCGGTATTCGGTGGTCTTAGGCACTTTCCCTGCCTCAGGTTGGCCCGGAGTTCCCGGGTTACCTCGAGGGTTTGTGCTTGGAGGAAAGCTCTGACTCATCAACTGAAAGGCATACAGGAAGGAAGTTTCGATTAACATAAAAAGAAATCATTTTGATACTCTGTATCCAAAATGGAAATGAGATATTTGAATTAAAAAATTTGCATGAAGAGCGATCATTAAATATTTACACATTTTAGCTCATTTTTCCATTATGTACCGTAGAATATATATATAATGAGTTGATACTTTAAAAAAGTTCAATAAATGCATAAAGTAAAACTATGAAAATGCATTAGAGTAAAAAGAAAGGATGTTTAGCTCAGATGTGTAAAGAAAACTATTGGGAAAACGATTAAACTTAGCTAAACAGTTGACAGCACGAGTTAATCATGGGAATAAAATGAACAAATAAATACTGCTATGGTATCAACGCAAGCAGAATATTTGGGTCAACAGCGATATTGTTTGCTATTAGAATTATTAAAAGATTCATTTTTAGACTTTCATTAAATTTTCTTTAATCAATTTAGTTTGATTTAATATCACTTAAGAGCTTCATAAATTTGGATTCAATTTGGGTTTTACAATTTGGATTCCTGATGTCAAGAGACGAGAACGCTAATAGAGTAGCTGTCCTCTATTAACATGGAGGCAACTCTACATGAGACTTTGAAGCTCATTTACTTTGACGTACATCATTAGGATTTAATGGTAGTCTTTAAGGGATTTGGGTGAATATATTGTATTTAGGATGTACACACAAGAAACCTAATGGTGACAGTAATTTTGAGCCACAATCATGTGACGAGAAGGACGCTTGAGTTGGCACCTTATATTCTCCTAAATTCCCCATTATCCAAAGTGAAGACTTAGGATCTTGATTTATTTTTGTGTCATTCACGCTACAACACGAAATTTAAGTGGAATCAGGGGTCAAAAACTCCACGAGCTCACGACTATGACCTCTCGGCTACTGTGGGCGCATTGTTTTTAGTAGAATGATGACTCGAAATTGTGATTCTCGACTTGAACACAACTTACAAAGCTCATCTATTAAAACATTGGGATGTTACAGTATCAACTGACTGTTTTAATAAATGCTGAGAGTTTAAATGTTTGAAAAAATACAAAGATGTTCTAAATGCTAAAAAATTGTGTTAACGAGATGATTGTTTGCTATTTATCATTACCAATTTGTTGTTATTTACATAAATCAATTTATAAACCACATATTGCTTAAAGCTAATGAAATCTGTGTTTCATGTACCTCAACAAAATTATTACAATCCTTCTTATACCTCTTAAGTTAAAATAATTCAAATGTTTCTACATTTTTTTCTAGTGGTTCCAGATAAGTTTAAAGATGTTGAGATGAAATATGCAGCTTAATGAAAATAAAACTAAATCAAAAAAGGTCTTGAAACATGATTTTACATGTGCAACTTCAAATAATTTTTTTTTCGAGACAGGAATGCTAAAAATTTCCAGCATATAAATTTGCCATTATTTTCTTAAATCTTGCTCATAATAATTCCTTTCTCTCTCTCTCTCATGATGCTCTATAATTTTCATTAACTGCATTGAACCTGTACTAATTTCTAAATATTTATATATATTGGAGAGGTCCCTATTAAGCTATTTAAACATGAATTCGAATCTTAAAATATTGATATTAAATAAAAGAAAGTTGCGAATGCAACCTTTCAAAAAAAAAAAAAAAGGATAACAAGATGAAATATTTTTTTTATCAGAGATTTTGTCATATGCGGTTTGAAAATAGAATTTAAAATTTTAGAGAATATATATAATCAGATACTAAATTAGATAAACTATATGCAGTTTTTACTCTTTTGTTGTAAATAAACAAAAAAATAAGTAATTTAAAATGAATAAATAGTTCAATTTTTTTTATTAATTAGCTTTCTCTTGGAGTTGTAAACTATTTTCTTTAAAAGATATTGAGTCTTAAAATTAGGATATAATAAGGGCCACACATATATTAGTTTCTATTAAAATAGCTACATGTATTAAAGTAATTTGGAGCATGCACGTTATACTTTTTACATGCAAGTGAAGTTTATATATATGCTTTAAACTTCTGTCTCATAGTTAAAAAATTGAGAATGTAAACATATCACACATAACACACACATGCAAACTTTTATAATTCATATTTTGGTGTCTTTTTATTGTTGAAAAAGACTTAAAGTAGAATAATTTTTAAAAAACATGCCTTTAAATTTACAAATCTTTTCAAAAGAAGCTGTTACATGCAAATTTTAAAAACATTATGTATAATTATCAAGCATTCAAAAATCTATAGAAATATACATCATTCCTTTCCACACTTGCCAATATACATGAAATGCATTATTACTGGATTAGTAGAAATGGTTTTTAAGTAACAAAAGGAAGTAATTGAGAAATAGTTTAGTTTCTTACTGAAATACTCATAATCTTTAACTAAATTTTAAAGTGCACTGTTCGAAAATTTTGCAAGGTTTTTTTTTCACTTAACTTTAAAAAAAATTTAAAAAATATGCTCTATGATGTTAAATTACATGTTTTTTAAAAATCTTAACGTATCTGACGCTATGTAATATGTTATTTTTAATTTAAATAGAAAAGATCTATGAAACCAAAACGATTCGGTCATTCTGAATAACCTGATAAAAATCTAAATTTTGAAAGAAAAAAATAACAAAATTTTATTTATCTATAATGTTTATAACTTAGTATACATTTCAAATGATTCACCTAAATCCCCTTTTAAATTAAAAAATAAGTATCGAGTTAGTTTAAACTAAGGCGACTAAAAATAGTATTAATGCAGATTTTCAGAGGGATTCCAATAAATCTCTGTGAAATGGGGCAGTGAAATATATCTCAAACATAATATCTTCATTTAGAAATTTAAAATTTTCACAAAGTTTGATATTTAACCTACACTTTAAGTGAGTAAAACTTTCAATATTTTTTCCCAATAAGGATGACATATCAAATGACGCCATTTCGCATTTTTTCGAAAAGAATTAGTTCACTCATCATAATGAGAATATTTTTATCAGTATCTAGTAAAAAGTTTCTACTATGGAAAATCTGAAACAACACATCACAATTTTCGAGACGGATTGTATTTCTTATAGATTTTCAAGAGGAGTCGAATTTCTCCTCGGTGTCTTGGAGCTTTTGGTCTTACCGGCTGTTTTTCCTCCGCTTTCCTGCTGTCACCTTCGTCAGGATTTTTAGTTTGGGGTCGGGAATCTTCATCAGGTATCTGAAAACAGAAGCATGAAACACGCATTCAAATCGGAATGGATCTAAAGAGGAAAGTTTCTAAGATAATAGATGAATGTAAGAAATGTGCTTTGTCCGGTTTAATTTTTGTAATAATGAGTAAAGATAATTTTTTTTCAAAAATATTAGTTTATATATTAAACTAAATTACTTATATTCAAATTAAGTAATCATATCTATAATAATTTAAGAATTATTTTTAAGTAAAGTAAAAGTAACTGACAAAAAAGAATAACTCACTTATTTTGAAAAAAAAAATGAATTAATAAAAGATGTATAAATTTTTTCTTGTAGTAACATGCTAGTTTTGAATGTTATTTCATTTTAGAACCAACACAGTTATTAAAATAGATTGTATTAAAATTACATTTAATAAAATTAAAATATTTTCATTTTTATTATAATTTAATTTATTGTATGTATGAGAATATTTAAAATGCATATTTAAAAAATTATGAGTAAATTATTCAAACAATTTAAAAACATAGTAAAAGTACACTTTTTCAGTAATTATAAAAATTATTATGAAAAAGAATAATAGCAAAATGCAAAAAAAAAAGAAGAGATTCATACACAATAAGAGTCAACATTTATAACAGCTACACAACACATATATGCACAATGAAGCATTCCTTTTCATATGACATTGCTGAACACCCACAATGCAATTCTTGAGTCATGCTAAACATTATTTAAAAGATAAGAGGGTTTGTAGCACACATAAATATGCTTCACAATATACTCTCAGAAACATCAAGATTAAAAATGACATTCACGTGCAATTTGAGAAGGAGATTTTAATAAGGGATCATGCGAAGGGGTAAGGAATTATACAAGACATTAAAACTTTTAAAAAAAACTATATTTTCATTCATGCAGGTAGAAGTTTCAGGTAAAAATAATTTAGGGATTGCTCGAAGAAGGAGAATATAATGCACATTATTAAAATTTCTCTCAATTTGATTCATAAATTCTCAGGAATATTCTTTAACTTCAGAACTGATGAAATATATATCGACGAAACGAGCAATATGTCCAAAGAGAGATATAGGATATCTATTCATTAGTTAGATTAATCTGAATATAACAGGTAAAGTAAATATCTTAAAAAAATAAGTTCCTTTTATGTGAAACTAATACTTAGAGAAAAAGTGCCATAATATGAAATATTTGTAATTTATTCTTTTGCATTTTCGAATAAAATTCGACAAAATGCATTTTTGCTATCCTTTTGTAAGTTACGTATAATATATTAAACTGAGACATTTAGCGATGGTCTTATTTATATGCTTGCATTATTTAAACACTTACTCAGAAAATTTTTATCGTTCATGAAAAAATAATTTGGAAAACCAACTGTTATCTAGTTAAAAAGAGATGGCATTTAAACTAACTTCTGAATAAGTAAAAAATATTTCCTCTCTTGGAGTAATACGTGTCCTTTTAAATAGAAAATTGATTTTATATTGGCACATCTAACTCAATGCAGAGAAATATACACAGCGCTAATTTTGCAGAAAAATATAGCTCAAACAAAATTGTAAACGATAAATTAATTAGTGTTAGGGCAACATCCCTTAAAAGTATCCCTAAAACACATCTTATTAGGTAAGAAAAGGAAGGAAACGACACACAAATTGTGAATTTAATGGAATTTCCAACTAAGATTCTGAATTAATATATGTATCGTTATGAATACGACTTTAATAGATTTATCTTTTTTGTGTGTGCACATCAAACATTTTTTTCTTTCTAATCACTTTAATTCAGTAACTGTAAAAGTCGGTCTTACTTTAACTTTTTTATTACAATTATTATAATTAAAATGTTCTATTAAATAAATGGCTCGATAATGTGATGTATAACGGTAGGTATATTACCACTGAATTGATCATTAAAACATCATGCAATTTTTCTACCCTATGTATTTAATCTAAATGTATAAATGTAAGAATTAATGTTTTTAAAAAAAATAATTTAAGGTGTGCCTATGTTTATATTTCTAGAAAAAATCCTCCTTCTTTAAACGAGCACATACATTACCATAGTCAAAAAGGAAAGGATCATAACAGATAAACACACAAGCATGCACGTCTTTTCTTAACATGCATCGGTTTTTACAAGGTGGTGGTGGGGGTCTTTTAAAACGATTTTTAGCAACTGGAGTACGTCAGTATATCTAATATTCAAAAGCCTAGGGATTACAAAATTATTACAAAGCTAATGTAAAGGATATTTTTTAAAGGAAAAAAACGTGAATTTTTGAGAAACACTTATCCGATAATACTAAATAAATCGCAGGGTAACAAAAATTTTAAAGAACTTTTTATGTTACTATTAAATTTTTCTTCAAGTGCTACTTTTAAAAAACTATGTAAAAATGACAAAGTTTATTTGAAATTATTCGAATCTACTCGTATAAAACTTGGTAAAAAAAATCCTATTGTAATTTTTTAAAAGTTAATGGAAATTTTAGATTTATATATCTGATGAAGTAAAAAGCAAATCTAGTTTCTTGAATTTTACTAAGTAAATACATTTACTAAGTAAATTCATTCGGGAAAAGAGAAAACTAGCTTATAAAAATTCAATTAGAATTCTTCTATAAGGAACGATAATCGTGCTCATAATAAAGTGGCTTACGATTTTTTTTTACACTCATGTCCATAAATTGAGGATAATTCAGAATC
Source organism: Trichonephila clavata (assembly GCA_019973975.1). Taxonomy (NCBI): domain Eukaryota; kingdom Metazoa; phylum Arthropoda; class Arachnida; order Araneae; family Nephilidae; genus Trichonephila; species Trichonephila clavata. The sequence continues at coordinate 29,842 of BMAO01016350.1, read as the reverse complement.
ACACAGAAATTGAACTCTAAAATAAAAATTTCACCTGTAGAATTATCACTCACATCTTGAAGAAGAATATGCAAATTACAGGAAACCACCAGATGGCGCGGATAGTACGTCACAATGACGAGAGTGTAAGAGAGAGGTATATAAGGAATGGTGGCAAAGAAGTAAAATTGTTCACAAGCGCTTTAAAAGCCTTTCAGTGAAATAACCGCATAGTTATGGAACAAAGGAAGCATTTGGATGATTTTTTCCGTGGTAGAATTATCGGACGACTGGAATGTGGACGTACCCAGCTAGAAGCATCCGAGGAACTTGGAATCTCCCAGAGTGTCATCTCCAGGCTTTGGCAACGATTCCAAGATGATGGTAATGTGAGTAGATGTTACAACACAGGTCGCCCCCGAGTTACAACGCCGAATGAGGACCGGTATTTGGCAGTTACTGCCAAAAGAAACAGACGGAGCACAGCATCAGACCTATCTCGTCAGCTCTCTTCAGCTACCGGTACGACAGTTTCAAGGCAGACCGTGTACAGACGCTTAGGGCACATTGGTCTATATGCTCGTAGGCCTGTCAGATGTGTTTCCCTTACCGCAACTCACTGTCGCCTGCGATTAACCTGGAGTAGAGAGCATGCATTGTGGACACCGCAACAGTGGTTTTGTGTGATGTTTTCCGACGAGTCCAGGTTTAGTTTGCAGTCTGATTCTCGCCGGACTTTCATATGGAGAGCGCCAGGTACCCGTTACCACCAAGAGAACACCATTAAACGACATCGTTACGGTGGTGCAGGATGTCTCGTTTAGGGAGGAATTATTCTTGGTTCCAGAACTGACCTGCATGTTCAGAGTGTAACGATGACAGGCCACATCTATCGGGATGTCATTCTGGAAAAACATGTACGTTTGCTTAGGGGCGCCATGGGTGCCGAATTTCTGTTTATGGATGACAACGCCCGTCCTCACCGTGCAAACATTGTAGACGAATGCCTTCAATCGGAGGATATCACCCGTATGGATTGGTCAGCATACTCACCGGACTTGAATCCAATAGAGCATGTGTGGGATATGCTTGGCCGACGAATTGCAGCCTGTCAACCCCCTCCCACCTGTCTACCGGAACTTCGGGGGGCATGGCATTGCTTGATGAGTGGTATAATATTCCCCAAGATCAGATTGATAATTTGATACTCAGCATGCGTAGGCGTTGTAAGGCCTGTATTGCATCGTCCGGGAGATATACTCCGTATTAACCATCATACTAACCATGTTATACTGATTTTTGTAAATAGGTTCTTTTTTGAAATTTGCTCCAAGGAGTAAAAAACGCAATTTTTATATTAATTATGTCAAGCATATAGCATCTTTTTTGCTCTTTTCCTTTTGTTTAATAAATAGACTTTACAAATAAGTCAAATTTGTTTTGCTTCTGTCTCTTTCTTTGCCTGAACTTCATTATCCTTAATTTATGGGCATGAGTGTATTTCAAGTAAACTTGAATTATAAAACTCAGTGAAATATAAAATAATTCTTTCCATAGATCTAAAACAGTCTTAAAATCTGATTTTACGTATTTTTGAAAGGCAGTAAACTGTAATAATTTAATTAATACAGGTAACTGTATTAATTTAATTAATACGAAAGGTAATTTTTTTAAGAAGTAAAGCAAGTTTTTTGTTACCCTGTAATAGTTAAATGCATGAAACATTTTTATTGGTAATTTTTAGATATATTGCAGATTTTATCTCTCATTATGGAATGATTTTTCTCTTTCAATTAAGAGCATTCTTTAATGCAAAAGTTTAGAATTGAATTAAAATTTTATGTAGTAATCACAAAGGAATGAATCAATACTGTCGTACTCCAGCACAGAAAGCCATGAACCATAAATGAGTCCATGCTCTGAAACGGTCTTACCGGGGTCACTTTTAACCTCCTACTTATCGTTGAATCGGCCGATCGGCTCCGGGGGGAAGCCCGGCTCTTACTATGATTTCGCTCCTCTGACTGCTCCAATAGCAATGAAAGAGAAACAACGGAACCGCTTTTATAACCAACATCATGTAAAAATCACGAGAACACGATATAAGTTTTCTTTTGAAATATAATTAAAAACCTTATTCTAGTAGTGCCTGGTTATAAGTAAAAATGTGTATTTAAAAACATTTAATGGAAATTTCAAGATTGAACAACGTTTATATGAAAAATAATATTCAGTCTGAAGAGTATATTCATATTTTTAATCTAAAGGATTTTTTTTCATAAAAGAACTAGCATTCTAACAACATTTAGAAATGTTACAACGCATTGGTAATAATAATACGACAGTAAAGATCTAATGGTTATATCATACTATAAACTGTAGTAAAACATAACTAAGATGTGTTAATAAATTGTTCAGATGGCTATTTTTTTTAAAAAAAATTTCTAGGAAAATATAATTGTTTATATAGATTGCATTGCTATTTTTTGAAGGAAATTAAATTTTTAAAAAGAAAAAAAACGTATGTTAAGTTATTTTTTCTTTTAAGAAAATTTTAAAGTATTAAAGGAATCAGAAGATTTTTATTAAAAGAAATTTATTCGACCCAAGTTCTAAGATTCTAAGTTAAGTCCGTATACTTTAGAAGGATAACTTATGATCTTAGTTCTTAAGTTATATGTAACTTAATTTTTTCATATTTTGAAAATTACTAAATTTTTTTACAGATATTTTCTTATATAAATGGAGTTTGAGTACTTTTAGAACAACTTTGGTAAACGTTTTTTGAAATTTTAACTATGCATTCAGAGAGAACATTTCCCTATAAAAACATATTTTCCAAACAAGGAATACAGATTACTACTTTTCAATGTAATTCTTTTTCCAAAATGAAGTATACATCAAAATGTGTATTGAATATAGTTTTTACTCTTTTTGAAGATAAGTTTTCAAAATGTGTGTTAGTGCTGCCAAAAGTTATGTATTAACATTTCGAAGTGCAATATAATTAGCATGAAAAAAAACTGCAAATCATTACTTTTAAGTGAAAAGAGTTAACCAAGGATATATATATTAAAAGATACTTTTTTAAAAAATGTTTCCAAAAGTAAGGTGGTGATAACAATTGGAAATTCATCACCCCCAAAACCAATTACAAAAAATTCATAAATGTTTCTTCTTTAATAATAAATTAAGTAAGAAAAAATGATTTACTTTTAGAAATCTGAAAAAAAAAATGTAATATAGCGTTGAGATATGTGCTGAAAAAAAAAATGTTGATGGAACTTGCATGAAAAAATCTATCAAGAGGTAAACAAAAATGCATTGTAACATTTGATAAATGATTATGCCAACCTAAATTACTGTAACAAAACAAATTTATTAATTATCCATAATATAAAAAGGTGAATGAATTAAATCCAAAGAATAATTCAATACAGGCGTTATGGCAATCGCAAGATTATTTTTAATGGGAAATTAAACACTTGAAATATTGAAATAAAAATCAAATTCTACTTATGCGTATATTTATCAGCCTGAATATTTTTATTTTTTGTGCATACTGTCAGAAGTAATTCTATATTTCTGCATTCCAGAATCTTTAAAGAATAAAACCTACATTAAAACAAAGTTATCAATCATATGCTAGGAAATTTAGTCCTGTGTTCTTTGTAAATAAAAAAAAATGGAGAATGTTACGAAATCATGTAGACCTTTTAAATGTTTTCTTACTGATTTTCTTGGTATTTTACGTATGAAATGTATATTGCCCCTTGATTTTTCGAAAAGTTTCATAAATAAACTTACATAAGGTTAGATTTTTTGTCTGAAATGTTGTGGAAGAGGAATACAAAGAGCAATGCTTTTCTGGAAATCTATTGAAGTTTTCTTCATCTTAAAACCAAGATCAAGAATTTTTTTTTAGAAAAAAGAATAGATCATCAAGCATAATAGTAAAAAAACAAATATTTACAATTTAAGGGTTAATTAAATGCCATCAAAATAGATAGAAAATATTTTCTACATAATCACATTTTATATAAAAAAAATTTACAATGAAAAAGTATATTTTGAATAAATTGCTATTAGATTACAGAAAAATAATACTAAAATAAACTAATTGTGAATAAATTTCTGAATAGGAATATCTATTTAAATATTGAAATATATTTTTTGAAATAAATATATATTTTCTACAAAAATTTTAAAATTAAATTCTAGGAATTAGGTTGGAAAATTGATTCATATTAGGATTTATAAATAATCAACGTGATTATTTTAAATAATTTAAATTAGTTATATTAATAAATTTAAATTTATTTAAAACTACAATATGTCGATGTTTCGCTACACTAAATCCACTGGTTATTTTTTATTTGGTTTCAATAAATTGTTTTGTTTCATGAGAATTTTTCAAAAAATACAACTTACTATGTTTTTAAAAAGTCTATAGCAAGATAACTTTAATTCTAATTTTTCCCTTTGTAACTTGTTTGCGGAAGAAATATTTATGCACAGTAAATTACAATTTATTATTAACAAAATTATAACTTATTGATAATGCAAAACTATAGTTTGTTATTCACAAACATATGGTATTTAAAAAAGCCAGTTAGTCATTCTTATAGTTAAATTTAAAAAAAATAAAATATTTAAGATCTAAATTTATAAATATTTATCTGCTTTTCCATTTTATCGGTAATAAATGGAATGTACGAAAATACTAATAATATTATTAACTTACTGTCAAATAGCGGCAGTTTAAAACTGTATTTCAGAGCTATCTCTTAGATTTATGAATGAAACTAAGAATTCGTTGTAAAGAATTTTATCGCTCTTATAAACTAAAGATAAATAATACAAGCTACCTTAGAAAAACGTACATTAGTTTCGACATCTTTAAAGTAACTGTAATGCGTGATTTATGATGTACAAATGATCAGAAAATTTTCATATCATCATTTCAGAAAAACGAACTTTTAAAGAAAAAATGTTTTATAAAATAAATGAGTAAGAGCAATCCTCAAAAATACTTGTTTCACATTCTTGTTATTTAACTTTTCAATTAATATATAACTTAATATTTCCCTTATAAATGAAACATAATTTTATTATTTTAGACTAATATTTAATAGTAAGAATTATATAATTAGAAAATAATTACTTAAAAATTCTTTGATATTTTTAAATCAATGAAAACGTCCCCATATTAAATAAAATTAAAAAAAAAAGAAACAAATAAAGGAACTGATGTAAAATTTACTTTAATGAACTTTTTTTCGGAAGAAATCTAATCCTTAATTAATATTTAATAAAAGTAAAAGACAAAATACTGAATGAGATACAAATTTATTGCATAAATATTTTAATGTATTAAAACGTTTCATATTCTATCATATACTCATGTCCAAAATTAAGGTCACAAACACAAAGTCTAGAAAAACTGATGAACTATTCGCTGTGTTGCCACGAAATTTGGCACAGAGACGTATTACAGTGTGAGAAAGAATATAGCAACATAACCATACAGAAAAGATTTTAATCTTGAATTAATACAGGATATATCAAAAAGTGTGAAATCATGAATCAGATATAAAACATTTAACTCGTTAAAAGTCTGTCTAATATGAAGTGTGACCACCGTACACTGCTATACAAGCTTCATAACGAGCTATTTACTGTTTATGAAGGTGTAAATAAATATTTGTGGCAACAAAGTCCATTCTTCTAAGAACACAACTTTTGACTCCTAGGGGGTCCTGGGAGGGGGCTGCGCTGAGAAATGACTTTTCCTAGACCAACCCAAATATGTTCAACATTAATTAGAACCAGAAACCCTTAGGGCCACAATCCATATGGCGAATATCCGCTCCTTCATAAAATTCATCAACGCTGTGAGTTCAGTGTGGATGCGCATTATTGTTCATAAAAATATAGTGTAGGCCCATAGCACCCAAAAAAACCTCAAATAAGTTTTCCGGATCTCATTCCTATAGCGCTGTGAGTTGACAGTACTCGCATTGAAAACATACAGGAGTGTGCGACTGCCCAACATTATGCCACCACAAGCAAGGATTTCTTTGTCACGAAATCTGTCGATTTTTGTTTTGTAGGAGGGGTGAAAGCGAGCTCCACTTCCTCTGCGATGAGAACTCTACAAGTATCATTTTGTCTGGGAATTTAGACTCATCACTGAAAACAATACGCCCCAATTCTTATGGTGTCCTCGACTGATGTTTTCAGCTCCACAAATATCTTGTCTTTTTTGTTGGAGGCAGTCAAAGGGACACACAAGACTGGACCCCGGGCGTAAAGGACAATCTCTGCAAGACGGCTGTAGAGCATTTGCATAAAAATGCTTCTTCCAGACACAGTAGAATGGTCATAAGGAAGCTGAGGAGCCCTTGTCCACCTATGTCTTAAAGTCAAGTAGCTATCATGAGCAGATGTTTATACTCCTTGGCTCACCTTCCTTGTGCCAGTACCATTTGTTTGGAATTAATTCTACAGCCGGTAGACCCTTTCGGGCTACTTGCAACGATCGAGCCACCTCCACTTGAGACTGCCCATCTTCAAGCCTTCCAACGGCTCTCCGTCTCAAGTAATCAGCTAAATGATTATGAGAAGTCATACTCACTGCTAACAGGCTAACTTGTTTGTTTTAATGCAATATTCACAAAACTGCAGGGGGAAAAAATCTCATTTGCTTAAACGGTCTTAATCCAGTAATTCTGCAAAAACTAACACTAAACAACATTTTTTCCTAAACTGAAGGTTGATTTTATATACTACCCGTTCTTCAAAATGTGTAAAATACAAATTGAAGAATTTTCCTTAGGCAATTTAAAAGTATGACGAAAAATATGTTTGGGACCTTAATTTTGGACATGAGTGTATACATTTATATAATGTTAAAACATATCATTTTTTCAATTTGGTGTAATTGTTTATTTACGTCCCACTTCAAAGCAGCACAAGGACTATCGGCATCGGATCTTGGATTTTGAGCCTGACGAGGATCCAATTAAGACCTCCCCCACACTAATCATTCTTTAAAATTCTAAATCGCACCATCGTGAGGACTTTGAGTATGGACAGATTTAATGGGCAGCCTCCCCCCCCTCTCCAGATGGAGAGTCTTAAATGTACCAGAACTCAAACTAATATCTATTATCTTTTCGGAAATACTTCAAAAGGTATGATCAATTCATACTGAACGTCTGAAAGCAAAATTTGCATACAATTTTTGAAAGTAAAAGTAGCTTTAAAAAAAGGGAAAGTTTATTATCTTTTCCACCCGTCAAGTATAAGGCGTTTGGTATGTTTAATTTTGTTGCCTTTATTTTCTACAGTGAAGTTATGTTCTTTAAGAGACTTCACGCGCGGATACTTGCGTATTTACTTTACTACGCATGGTAGAAAATACACAATCAGGATTATGGGTTCGGGCCACCATAACTCGTACGCAAATAGCGCGAAATTAAAAGCTGAATTTTGAAGATTCATCTGCGGAAAATGGATTGAATGTGAGGAAATGAGAAAGTGAAAAAAGTCTATTCACCATAAAACTGTGGAGTTTAAAATCTTCAACAATACCAATCGATATCCGGTTTGGAACTTAAAAATCGAGGATTCTTCTACGATAAAATTTCCTTCTTTTGAATTCATGGAAGGAAATGCATAATTTAAGATGACGAACAGATTTGTTTTACGCTTGATTTATGATTGAAAAAGAATACTTTACATGATTTTATATTATGATAGTGAAGATAAATTATTTTATATCTCTTATGCATTTTTGTATCTGATAATAAAAATAAACAGACTTTGCTCGATTGAAATCTTGTGTGAATTAAAATTCCTCCGAATGAGATAACAATAGTCGTTATTTATATTTAACAATTCAAAGACATAACTGATAAACATTACATGCTTTCTTGGAAAATAATTATATAAAAATTTATTTGAACGCTGAGTTTTAAGCTGTAGTGAAATTTTTTCCCCGCAAATTTCGTTTCGGCATAACTAACACCACAGAACATATTATTGAATTATTATTATTGTCATAATTTTAATATATACCATAGGTGGATAGTTGTGGTTTTTTCTTTCATGAGCTAATATAAACAAACATCATTAAATAAATAGCATGCGTAAATATATACTCTAAAAAGTTTACGTAAGGGTTTGAATGTAATATGTAATAAATATAATAGTTTGGCTCAGGGTTTTTTCGTTTTTTTCCCTTTGAACATGAACAGTCACAAAAAGATTATTAATATAAGTTTATCAACTTCAAACAAATGTAAAAAACAGGTGTCAAACCGCACGATTTTTGAGGTTACGTCAATCATACCATATCGAAGGATGGATAAAGATTAGATTTTAACCTGCCGCACAACTTTCAAAGGGTAATGGCAAACTAAAATTGAAATCAGTTAGGATATAAAATGATTTAAAATACAGACTGGAAATTTAATCTCTCTCTATGAAAATTTAAAGTTATTGTATCTTAGCATAAATATAAAAAAATCAAGACATTTTATAACATTTAACAGTTACAAAACATTAAGCGTTTGAGATTGCTTAGGATAGAACTTAAGGAAAAGTTCCTTTCTTTGAACTGTCAAACTCGTCATTAGAAAGGAAATTGCAATATTTTCTTGCCTTATATTGCTTAAAACGCAAAGAAAAACATTAGACACAGTTCAGCATTTCTAAAGTCGATCACGTGATCAGATCAAAAACTTAAATGATTTGAGAATTCAAGTGGTATCCTTTTATAACGATTTTTCTATCTTTTTTAAAATGAAGTTAATAAATATGAAAATATCTATTTTGGTATTGTGAGTAAGAAATAACCATAACCGATAACTTAAGCTTACGTCTCTAAAAACTTCATGTACAATAATAAGAGCATCTGTTTTAAATTAGAATGAATTTCTAAGTAAGTGGCATAAGGAGGGGGGAAAGTCATTTTTTTTATCATTAGGATCACTGAATGACCATTTAGGCTAATCTTTTTCTTTATTTCTACCGTTAAAAAACATTACATAGTTGTTCTCTAAAACCCTGTTGTGAAGGTTTAATGTGACGATAGTGCTAAAACCAAAATCGAGTAACAAATCTCATCATATATTCCTTACAAGGCGAATATTTAAGAGCATTAGGACTAAAACTCGCAACTCAACTACACCAGTCACGAGTTTGCGAGCATGACCATTAGGTTGGTGGTCGCCAACCAATAGTTTGTGAAAAATTTTGATAGTTTACAGAAAAATTGAGATAATACTTTTTTTTTGTGAAGATTCGATTTAATAAGTGACACGTAACCAAACGTATTTTAAAATATGGATTACATTTTTAAAAAAAACTTAAGCTTCTGGTTTTAGAGAAATTCTTTCTGAGTTTAGAGAATTTTTAGCTACTTATTCTGGTGTATCTAGTGACTTCTAAAATGAGAATAGAAACCATGGTAAAGGGGTAGCATAAAACTCCTAGTCTGTTGATATTGTCTGTATTGCCTTGTGATGCCTGTTTGTTAAGTTCCTGTTCAGTGATATGGAAAGTTAAGTAGAGACGTAAATAAGTGACTATATAGTTATAGTGGTCCGCCAAATATAATGTTATACATTTAATAACCCGTCGAATTTCTAAAGGTTGGCGCCCTCTGCACAAGACTACAGCGCCTCCACCCTTATTTAAAATAAATTTCAGAAAGAAAATACATTTTCACATTAAAATTTTCAATTTGTCAATAAGGTGAATATTTTTTCAATCTATAGAAAGGGCAACTCTTTTAATAACTTTGCATGTAGGAGCTGTTTATTTATTCGTCATTTCTAATTTCAATATTTTTAGGTTAAAATAATATAGTTTCCTTAGCATTTATAAAAACACAACAATTATTGTTTGTTACATTTTAGCCCCATAATAAAAACTGTAAAAATATTTAAGTATTAAGCTTAAAAATGTGTGTTAAGAAAAAAAAAGTTTTTGAGAATGTGTTCAAAATATTTGTTTTTCGGGACTTTTCATTCCAGCTTTTTCCTCCATATATTTCTAAAATAAGAATGTAATGAAATCATCCACACATGTTCAAGATACTTATAAAGATAAATAATTAAAACAGCAAACAAAAATATTTACAACCAAATCAATCGTTGTATAGTTTAAAATGAGTATAATTTTGCAAAAATAATTTTAAGTGTAAGGAAATTTTTAGACATGGAGAAAAATTAATTTATTAATATACTTCTAAAAAGTAAGAGTTGCACTTTTCCATAGAAAGTTTTACACTATCTTCCGATATTTACAATGCTTTCTATATTTTTCTATTTTAACTGAAATGGAACAAGTCTACCGAGTTTATAACTATGATTGGTATATTATCAAAATAAAAGTAAATATCGCAAAGATAAAGAAACGAAAAATGAATTATGCTGAAAAAAAAACCCATCAAAATTTGTGTTTATTTATATTGTACGTACTACATTGCTTTATATCTTTATTTTTTATTTTGATATAAATTAAAGCGAATATATTTTTTCTTATCCAAACATGAAACGGGATTGCACTTCGTAGCGTAAGGAGAAAGTTAGAAAACCACCAAAGGGACTTGACTGATGGAACTGTCTCAAAAGTGTATAAAAAAATTACGATTGTTCATAAAAATGTCGAGTGTTCTCAAATATTCTGTCAGAAATTTTTATCATGTTCTACGTAGAATCTAGGACAATTTTATTTAACTATGCTTGCTCTTTTATCACTTTTTTATCAGTATAAAATTTATCTTTAAGCTTTGAAGCTACATGCTAGAATTGCATGTGAAAGGAATCTATTATTTTTTTTATGTATTTTGAATTCATAGCATTTAGATTAATAAATGTATTAAAAGGTGTTTTTTGACGTGCATTCTTCAGATTCCAGAAGGAGATATTTCAGAACTACTGATTTATTGCTCAATTAGTATTAATGGTAGAATATTTTTTAGTTACATAGTTTTTTTAAATATATAAGACATCAATAAACTATAATAAATGGCTTTAGTTATTGTAAAAAAATAAGTTTATTATTGACATCTTGCTTTTTCGAAAATAATGTTCTGCATGTTTGAAAGAGAAGATAGCCAAATTACAATACTTTGCAATTAAATTTTATAAGAAAGACTAAACAAAAAAATTTTACAAAAACTATCAGCAGGATTACGATCAGAAGATTACATATTAAATTACATTTTATTAAGAATAATTTCAATAAGAAAGAAGGTCTGGCAAATAATAATAATTAATAATTAAAAAAAACAATAAATTGAACTTGTGTGCTTACTGACCGTGGCGAAATTTTCGCACTTAACCTATATTGCAACCCTGCGTAAATCCGGACAAGAAAACAAATATGATTATTCGGTAGACGAAAAAATGTTTTAGGATTGAAATTGCAGTTTTTTGATCAATCAATAAAAAATGTACTGTTGAAAACATTGCAAAAAGTTTTAATCCTTACAGAGGACCACAAGACCGCTAAGAGTAAATATTAGTATATACCTATTCATTTTGATTTGTTAGACGTAAAATAAACAAAAATCATTAGCAAGATACACAACAAAATGTGGAGTTGTTTTGGATCAATGTGAAGTTTTACCTGGATTTTGTTTTCATTAGTTCAAATATACTTTATTGTTACACAAAATTATACTTATCGAATAACATAAAACGTGTGAGAAACACAGTAACATATTATTACACGGCACTATAAACGGAAATAACAGAGTACAGCCTACGAATGTTTTATCATTGGCGCCAATCGAACCGCTTCGGCATTCGTTCTATTTTGACATTCTGTATAAAAAATGCAGATAAGGTTATAATTACGTATGACAATGCCCGATTTTAAAATAGGGAAGAACGCTTCCCATAGTTGTGAAAGGGCTAACCCAGGGGACGGCAACCTATGGCACGCGGTACAATTCTCACTGGCACTCTGTACTACTCATCAAACTTGTCAATACTTGTGTGCATGGAAGTTGATAAATTTTTAATGAACCATATTTAACAAACATCTCTAAAATTATTGACATTTACGGAAACGAAAAAATCTGAAAGAAAACTCTAAAAGATAATTTTAGAACTATTTTTTAAATTATCGAATGGCATTGCCGGAGAGATTTAATTGTTTGTAGAGAGAAAATTGCACGTACTTTGCTTTCCAATATTGGTTCTACATATCTAAGTAAAAAATCTTACCTCACATGAAAAATATTTCGAGTTCGCAAAGAAATTGCTTAAGAACTAAATGCTGCGAATCGTGTCAAATTGAAAGTCACAAATTAAAACCCTGATTTTGCGATATGAAACTAGAGCTGTACAAGCACTAGATTCGCATTAAAATTTTTTTATTTAACTATACTGAACTCATATTTCATGTTGTCTATTTTTTAATAACTATGTTAAAAAAATATCATATGTATGTACACTTTTAATTTTTTTAATTTTTGTTGTAGAAATGTTTAGATTTTATGCTGTTTATTTTTATGTTAGGTAATATTTTTAAATGATGCAAAATTAGTATGTAATAAAACTGTAAATCTATATTATTGGCTTCTATTCTGTAACTCTGCATGCATTATTGCGGGAATCGAATTGTTTCAAAAATGTTCTACTGTGTGGCACGCTGAGTCATATTAGTAGATTGGTTTGGCACGCTACAGCAAAAAAGTTGCCGACCTCTGGGCTAACCGCTTAAACGGCATTACAGCAATAACATCCAAAACTAGAAATATTTAAAATGATTTAATATTTTGACTTCAGTTCTTACCCCTTTTTTATTTTGTGATCATAATTAAAATAATTAGAAACATTGATTTCCTCACACTCACACAGGATTTTGGAAACGATTAGGATTTGAAGAAATAACTATATTTATATCGCAAAGACGCATTTTTACTTCAAAAAGGCTCAAATCAAGGCAGGCTTCCACAAAAAGAAGGGCAATATTATAGGGTGTAGAATCTCATTAAAGACTGTATGAAATTAATTTCACGCAGGCAAATTATATATACAATTTGAATGTTAATAACATATTGAAGGAAAATGAATACCTTGTGTAATTATACATAAGTTTTCCAAAATTGTAAAATAATTTGTTAATTAAACAGTGTTTCTATAGATAATTGCCGTTTCGCTTTTCGAAATTAATAGAAATTTTTTTCAGAATTTCAAAACCTATCTATGCGGTAAAGCTGTTCTATGGTATACAGAAGTAGGGGGAAATAAAATTAAAAAAATTATTTTTATGTTAAGAACTGCTAAAACGAGAATGAAGTTCAGATGCTTGAGCCTTTTTCAGATAAAAAAAATCTAAATGTTTGTTAAACTAACATTTTAGTCATTTTAGTGCTTTTTGATAATTATTACGATGAGAGGACTCATATAAAATAGTTACAAGTAAAAAAATTAGGTGTATTTAACGGCTTTTTTAGAATTAAATTTTTAAAAAATTTACTGTGGAAATTGTAGTGCAGAATGAAGCGGAAGTCGAAAAAAGGCTTTGATCAGACTGTGTGTGGAGAGAAAGAGAGTGTTAGTGTTATGAAATATTGCAGAGTTTACATTGTACTATAAGCTATTCAGTACTCACTTATCAATTATCATCGCTTTTGGTTATTTATATTGTTGAAAAATAGTTTAATATTGAGATTAAAATCATCTAACCAAAATCAAGTCTATTTCCATTCTTTCTCAAATTTTACCCTTTTGCCACAATATTAAATTTTTAAATTATTTCTTAAAATTATTTTTCTCTTTAATCTATGTCCATACCATAGAATATCTTTTCCGGAAAATTCAATAAATTGTTTTCTAAAAATAATTGCAATCCATTCTAGTGTTCCTATTTATGCAAAAATATTCACAAGAAATATATATTTTTTAAATGTTTACTTTTGGACCCTATGCACATACCCAAAAATATTTTGAGAAATAACTGAATAAAATGTGATCGGATTTTAAAAACTGTATAGGTTTTTTTTCACAATTTTATCTGAACGTGGAAAAAATATTTTTACACGATTTTCATAATAGTTTTATTCTAAAACAGCATAACAATACTCCAGATACAAAATTAAGTATGTCTAAAGTATAATACGTTTTAGGCGTGTTTCTTAAGAAAACAACATCTCTGCAATGAATAGATATGAAAAAAATTATCAGATTTATTCTAAATTAAACAATGAAATATTGAAAAATATCTTTAAAAGAATACGTGCATGTGAATAACTGACCTTACATAGAAAGACGTGAGTTCGCACCAGACATAAAGGGCAATTTTGGAAAAGGTTCTGCACGGTTGCACTTTACGGATAAGGACAATTGTTTACACTTGGTTGGTTATGATCTTATATGAAGCCGAAAGGTCCCCCCCCCCCCGACTTAAAAAAACCTCATTTATCGCAATATTTCAATCTATGATAGATGAACAGTGTTTTGTTTGATCATTGTATATTTATTTTACATTCAGATAAGGTCTTCCTAAAATAAAAGCTGGTTAACAATAATATTCTAAAGCGTGAGAACGAGATGTAGTTTCATTCACAAAAAATGAATAAAACTTAATTTTTTTATTTTAATGATTTTATCTTCATCGTCCTAAGGTTATTCGTAAATTCTCGCAAGAATATTTTCAACAATAAAAAACATCTTTTAAAAAATTTTTGAATGTCTTTTATGTAATATTTTACCGGTATAATTTGTTACCTGGGTGCCTTGAATGTCCATTTTAATTTTTTATTATATCTTAAAAGTAGTGAATTTTAACGATTTAATTTCAGAACAATTGGCAATTGTAGTAGATTTAATACAGGTACCCAAAAAGAAATTATTCAAACGTAAAGAAATCTATAATTTTTATTTTCAAATAAATTATTCTAGTTTTTCGAATGGTGTAATGTTTTATTATTTTACTAACACCAATAAAATTAAAAAGTATTCTAATTAAAAATAGCATTCCATAGTTTTGCTATTATAGGTAATATTTCAGAAATTTTATTTTATAATTCTTAATTTTCGAATATAAAAGAAGATACATTTAAAATCTTTAAATCAATTACAGTTTATGAAAGAATTTGAATTGAGTCAATCAAATATCCATAAAGTTAATTTAAGGATAAAAGAATGATTAATTCAAATTTTTAGTAGTGCAAATTAGTCATTCGTTCTATTAATTTCATCATCAGTATTTCAGATTACTTTGTATCTCATAAATTCTATTACAATAATCTTTGATCCGTATGTGATTTATGATAAACCAATTTTATATATATATATATTTAACTGTTTTATGATTTCCACAACATTTTTTTTTTAATAGATATTTTATTGAAAATGACATACTTTTTAAAATTTTGTAGTATTCACCATATAATCTGTTGATTATAAGGTTGTATTATTGTTCCATCTTGATCACTTTAATCTTAAAGATAGTTAGTTATATCTTTCTATTAGTGTGGTTTCAAGAATGTCCTTAAAATCCTTATTCTGTTCTTTTATCTTTTGAGTAAGTTAACAGGTCGTTTTGATCTGAATTTAATGTTGAGCTAAAAGCTCTAGACGAAACCTATTAATGAACAAATTTGTAATTTTGAATTTCTTTACATACGTAAATTGCAGCATTGTATTACATTTATGCATACCATTTTGAATTTAAAAAAATT
The DNA here is from genome assembly GCA_019973975.1 of Trichonephila clavata. Lineage (NCBI taxonomy): Eukaryota > Metazoa > Arthropoda > Arachnida > Araneae > Nephilidae > Trichonephila > Trichonephila clavata. Next base: position 14,154 of record BMAO01016350.1, on the reverse strand, counting down.
ATAATCATGGAATAAAATTGGTTTAAATGGTTTTAAAAAAATAAATCGATTATGTATAAAATTATCTATTTTTTAAAAATTTTTACTATACGTTTTAATAACCAGAAATACAAAATTTTTTCTAGATTTAAAAAAAATATAATGAAAAGCTCAATTGGAATAACATTACTTAATTCAAGATAATAGAAAAATGAACGGAATATAATTCAGTCAGAGAGCCCTAAGATAATTCGATTAGAAACACTCAAAAAAGATGTACATTTTAGGTATTTATTTGTTAAACGACAAATTCTAATAGATTACTGTTCAATTCTTATCTAAAAATGCCATAAAAACTTTAAAACAGAAATAAAAAAAAAAGTTTAACATAGTATGAGATAAACAGAAAACTAAATACAGTTATTTAAAATAATATCCTACGACAACTCAGTTGTTGGATACGTGTTTATACACCTCAAAGAACACTATAAATAAATAGAGAGAACTATAGTACAGAAACGGATCACTCACTCTAGCCCTGGAGTCGGAGTCTTGGGACACGAGACCAAGATGTGGTCCTACCTCAAGGGAGTCGGATGACTCTCCTTCATCCTTGTCGTATAATAGATGATCCCTAGCCGGTTGTCCAGGATATTTTTTCTTACGGGGAAGTGATGGCTCCGCAGAAGCTGAAATAAAAACACTTTTATTACCTCTTTTTCCCAAAGACGACATCGAAAACAGAAAATAAAATTATCGCAGTGGTAAAAAACGAATGAGTGTAAATTTTTTGTCAGGAATTATTGTAAAGAAATATATGAACGTATAAAATATAAGTCACGTAGCGCGAGTAAACAGAATATTTTTCTCAAGCTAACCTTTAAAAAAAGTGCGGTTTAGAAAAATCATAAACGAATAGTACCATTTCAATTTAGTAAGGTTTTCATCTATTCTTCCATTAAAAATTAATAAAAGTAAATATAAGAAATGTAACTATTATGAGACAAAAAAAATTGAAGTATGTGTAAAATCGAGATATAATCTTAAACTAATGAATTTAAAAGGAGGATCTGTAAATAAAAGATTTAGAAGATTATGTCAACATTTTAAAGGATTTTTTTGAATGTAGCATACAATACTGCTAATCAAATAAACACGCTGAAATATACTCGCCGTCATTACAGTTGAACCATGAAAAGAATAGCATCGAATAGAGCAGTATTCAAGATTTTAAAGTACCACAAAAACAAAAATTTAATTTCAACATATCTATCTTCATTCCGAGATTCCAATAATATATCTAGCGAATACAGGCAGAAACTGTTGCCAGATATTTGAATACATAGCCAATGCAGGCGGAAGAAACTGGTGCCAGATACTTGAATGTATAACAATGCAGGCAGAAAAAACTGATATTTGAATGCTTCTCTATTCAAGTAAACAGGTAAAATAAATGCAAATAAAATTAGTTTACATGTAGAAAAAAAAATTAAGCCACGTGACAGTTAAATATATTTACATACATAAATAACAACGAAAAAAAAAACACTTAAAAACATTGAATAATCTTAAATTCAGTTCCCAATCAAACAGTAAGGCTGTTTTCATATGAGTTTCTCACTTACGTTGTTTTAATAGATTTAATGTTTATTTACAGTACATTATATTCAGAAGAGAAAATAAGGAAGTTTTCTATTGTTTAAAACATCTTCAAAAATATTATGATTCTAATCAAATATTTTTAAAAGATCAAAAATTCTAAATGTAAGCAATATGTCCAAACGATTATTTTCAATGATTGAGAAAAACCCGCTAAAAATATTATTTTATCTGGTTGTGATTTTTTTTTATTTTACAAAAACTGCTTTTTTTTAAATCATACATTTTTTTTACTTCTCTCATTTGAATTACAAAATTAGAAACTTTAAGCAAAAACAAGAGACTACTGAGAAATATTAAAGAAAATTAATCTTTGTATTTTTTTAAAATAATTGCTTGAAGTCTGTGGATTCTTTTTTTTATGTACAAACTTATTTAGTTTTCACATTCAGATTTCTTTTAAATTCCCAGTAATATGATTTAATGGGATAATAAGACTTTTAATAGCATTTAATATTGATTTAATTCGTATTTACTGATGAATGTTCAAAAATCTAAAAGATTATTTTTCTTTTCATTTCATACGTATCTGTTTCTTTTACATATAATATATAATTTTTACATAGCTAATTATCAAAGAATTCTTAGTATATGAATATACTAAGCACATTCTGTCTTTTTAGATGGTTTGGGATACTTTTATAAGAGAAATATTAAATAGATAATCAAGAAAAACAATTTTTTATGAATATGTTAAATTGATAGCTTCATTTAATTCATCAGTCTTTATTTAATTCCAAAACCTAATGTGTTCTCAACTTTCGGAACAGGATCTGTGGAAGAGAAATCCCATTTCCTCAATAACACTACCAACAACTTCCATTCTTTATTCATAAAATTACTATTAAATCTTCTTTGGGGAAGGTACTAGCAGAGCTCATTAGTCACCCATCAGGCCACGAGCATCCTGTAAGAAGGAAATGTTAACCGCAACGACTTTGACGGAGTATATTGACAGATTTCCAGAAACTATCTGTGAATATGAATAAAAAATGAACTGGCCTTTTATACTATTTAATGATTCTTAGCGAATACTTACATTTCAGTATTCATGACATATCACTGAAAAGACGTACATAACTTACATTTAAAAAATATAATAAAGTCGATTTTCTATAAATGCTGAACTATCAATAATTTATCCAAATCAAATTTTATCTAAGGAACATTTCTTTTCTTCTTTTTTTTTTTTTTAAACTTATTTAAAAAAATTTTCAACCGAAAATATAATCGTATAATTTTTGCCAGCCACATCCGGAAGGAATAAAAAGTAACAAAAAAGATTTGCAATTAATGTCTTAAAAAATAGCTACTTCTTTTTTTCTTTAATATACAAAATTCATTTCTTAAGCTGTGTTTAAAAAGAGAATGATTTATTTAATTGAGTTCAAAACCTTATACAGTAATCACGTTCATAATATATAATCACGTTTCACATGTACATAGTATATACAAAAGCATTTATGTATTTTCTCTCTTTTTTATAGGAGGAAAGGGACTTTCTCCCTTACTCAACACGAGATCTCTGGTTGAATGAGATTACAGTCTTGAAATTTACCAGGAATGTTTCTTTTATTGAATAGAGATATACTTAGGACGGGTTTTGCTTAAATTATATTTTCTAGGCGGGGGTGCGAGATGTTGCAAATAAAAAAATTTCGTTTTTTGAACTGCTAGGCCTAAAGATTTTAAATCTGGCACGCATATTTCTTTCGTTGGATAGAACGGGTTTCATAGAAATTAAAAAAAAAAATTAATGTCCAATAGATTAAAGAGAAAATCATTTTTCACAATAACAGTTATTTCTCTTTTAAAGTTTTTACATGCAGAAATATACATAAAATACACTCAGATAAATGTATAAATTAATTTTGCTTAAGGTATGTGACCTTCGGAGCACATTTTTTGAAATATATAAATTTTCAACTAAATAAACACTTTTTTATTTGAAATGGGTCATAAAACTAGGGATTCAAGTACAAGATCCACAAAATTAAAAATTTTTTTGGATATATTTGAAATTTTGAGTTAAATTTTAGTGAAAAATTGCAGTTACGGTAAGGCTTGTATTAAAACTTTTAATTAATATATTCAAATAATATTTATACAGTACATAAATTTATATCATTATTTGTGCTTAGAGCTATAAGATTTGTAATACTTTTGAAAGTTTTTGAAAAATGTCCTTTTTTATACAAGAACTCAATTTTTTACAAAAAACTAATGCTATTTTCTCACATAAAGTGCAATAAAATACATCAATATGTATATAGAGATTAGATCATAGTCTATACTGGAAATAAGACTAAATAAAATATGTTCTGAAAATTTCAATTCAATATCTTTAAAAGAAATTCTGTTATGAACTTAACCGTGAAGCAAAAATTTGAAAAACTTAGTTTCGCAGAAAAATGCATTTAAAGATTTTAATACAGAATAAAAAAATTTCTACTGATTGTACATTTTTTAAACTCACCATATTTATAGGTAGAGATCACTTTAGCCTCATGTTTAACTAATTCAGACTTTTTTAAAAACCATTTGCTGTTTTCTGGAGAGTTTTATAGACTATAACAATTGTCGCGTTTTTAGTGAAATTTTGATGAAAAATTGCATTTACACAAAATTCTAATAAATGTATTCAAATAATATTTATAGAGTACGTAAATAACATCTTTATATGTGTTAGGAATTAAAAGATTTGTAATATTTCTGAAAGTTTTTTAAATATGCCAAATTTTATGCAAAAACGCGATTTTTTAAAAAAAATTGATGATTTCCCCCCTAAAAAAGCAATAAAGTACATAAATATATACACAGAGATTAGATTTCGATTCAAAACACAGATATAGCTAAATAAAACATGTTCTGAAAATTTAAATTCAATAACTTAAAAATATTTTTTGTAAGGATCTAATTCCAGTTTTGTAAACTCCATTTCCGGTTTACTAATTATGCTACTAATTACATATTACTAATTATGCTTGTTTCTAAATATCGTAAAAATAAAAATAGAGTGTTTTGGGAATCTTTAACGTATGAGCTATAAAATAAAAGCATAAAAGTAATTTCAAAAATTTTCCCCTAAACGACGAATTTTGGGTAGCCGCATGGAAAACGTGTCTTAGTAAATTCACTCAGTATTGTTCCTCTTACAACATTAAACATTGCTGTAATTAAGCTATGGATTATAGTAGCTCTTCTTTAAATACTTTATCTTCAACAATCTTCCCAATATATGTTCTATACATACATTTGAAAACGTATATTGAAAAGTTCGTTTGATGTAGAAAATAATATGACTTCCATGTACTCTTCAAAATATGCGTGAATGTGTCCAGTTCTCTTCATTTTTAAATTTATCAATGACGACAACATCGCATTTCCCGAGAGAAATACATTTCCTATTAAGTTATTTTAATGTTATGTGCACTGTGAAAGTATGAATACCACATACTGTAAGAGTAATAATAGATCTCGAACAAAAATAAACTTGCATACGCGATAGATTACTTTTCTTCATTCCTCTACTTTATTTTAGTTTGCTCTTTACTCCCTAGAGAATTGTTTAATGGACTCATTTGTAATTCCGTAGAAAAGACTGATGGATGCAAATTCCATTGGGATGTTATAACTCTTCTGTTGTCCAACACAGTATGACGCATTCAGTATTCTAAAACTCTTCATAATTTTAGAATATCTTACTACAGCAACATTTCTTTTTCTTGCAAAAATCTTTGTCTATTTTCTTTTGTGAAATAATTATTTTTCGTTTGCGGAAGAAACTTTAGTACGTTTGTGGATAATTAAAGAAGTACATTTTGTTTTTGCAATTTGTGTTTGTTTTGTATATAACACAAAATCATAAAGTCTTCTTTTGTATTTTAGCACCCTTAAGGATGTCATTTATTTAGTATCTAAGCTAGCAGTATAGTAGTGCTTTATTTATTGATTAAACTAATATCGTAAGTAATACATACGCATATATATATGTTATATATATGTGTGTGTGTGTTGTGTTTGTATATATAAGATAAATTTTAAATCTTTTCAAAATTCTGATTGTGGCTGGATAAAGTTCATCTGAATAACCTTGCGAATAATCAGAGAGAATTAGTTTATAGTGATAAAGGATAAATACAAAGTGAAATTGTGTTTTATTTTTGGAATAAAAATTTTGTGTAACACAAGAATCCAATTTTTTTTTTCAGAATTAAGTTAAGATCGCCAGTTATTCTCAAACCTTTACTTCAATGTACCCTTTGGTCATAACATTTCCCTGTATCACTGTATTATGACTAAACGTTCCAATATATTCTCAAAACATGAAAACTTCAGGCTGGAGGTAGCAAACATTTTACATACCCTGAACCAATTTATATTACGTAAAAGCAACTTGCTATTTTTTCTGCATTTCTCTTGCACTACAAATTCTAATAAAAGTGTAAGCAAAATTTAGAAAAGTTCAAAAATTCTAGAAGTCTAAATGCTAAAAAAGTACGAACATATCACAAATAAATGTCTCATGTCGCATCAAATTTATATTGCGAACAATACAAACAAGTGGCAAATGAGCGTAGTTACCTCAATGAAAATATAAATTTATTGTCACGATCTTGAGTTGAACTGAGAGAACTATAATGGATTTAGCTACGGCGCCTAATTCGAAATAACAAGTAGGACGTAAGTATATCTAATGCGGAACGTTTCACGTATGCATAGCAGGTTAGCCACCATTGCAATAAATAAGTGAATGAGTTAGCAACGTGAGAGTTATTGGCAACGGACCTTGTAATTTTGAACCATGGTCAAGTGACAACTACTGCACTAAACTGAAGCATTTTGATTTTTTTCCTTACTTTTCTAAATGAAAGTTTATTTTCGAGTTTAATATTTTACGATACTTATAATTCCGTTAATTGAAGAGTGCAGTTGTTGACTGACCGCTATTTTAAAACCAGGATATTTTTAAAATGGATTTTTTCTTTTTCATCTGAGAATCGGAATGTTATGAACCTCATTACAGATATATAGATACTCTCATTTTGTTTAAAAATATAGCATCAGGATGGCGTTTTATATGAAGGGCAATGCTACTGTGCACAGGATGAAATGAACTAACTCATTGTTAAGTTGTTTTAAAGTTCGTAAGAGTACTCTACACCACCCAATCAGAGATACTGACAGCATGCATCTGTAAAACAAATATTGGACCTTTAATGCCGACCGTACCGCTTGAGTCCAACGATAATCAGCTCCAAGACTGAAGCTGGATTCATTGCTGAAAACTATATGAGGCTAATCTGTTTACAATTGTGATCATCAGCTACAAAATCAATACAAATGACTCCGTCAACTGTATGGGATTAAAGGCAGACATCTTAAAGCCGCTGTGAGTGTACTCCTACCATTCTCAAGCGCCGTGAAGTGGTGTAAAGTTCCCATGTTTGTTAGGAAGAAGCTGTATCTTGTTGGAGAGTGGACAGAAATGCCGTTATAGGAATGGTTCTGCCTTGTTGCACAGTCAACCAATTTTGATGCGCATTTGTACATTTTGATTTTCCAGAGTCTTCCTTTCACCGATGACTTCCATGCAGCAACCTTTGCACACTCGTATCCGTATGGTGTAGGTGGCAAAATATTGCATTGTATGACCAGTCAGGTTTTCTCATTCCGACTCTGTATCCCCATTTGGAATTTATCAATCGGCGACAAAGTCTTCGATAACATCATAATGACATTATTGGTTGTATCTCAAGGGAAATCCAATGCCGACAACGATAAGAGCCCGATTTGTTATGCGTTTTAGATCAGGGGTACTCAACCTTTTTTTCTGCTGGGTTGCATACATACGTCAGCAATTTCACGGTGGGCCGCATACATATGTTAGGAAATTCACGCGGGCTGCATCATGAGGATAAAGGGAGGTGTATAAAATGTGGAAAATTGGTCAAAATAATTTTACTCCTTTTTTGCTTTTTTTAATTATAATTTTTATATATTTTTTTATTTTTGTCACTAACACTGAATTAGAAGCCTTTACAATTTCTGCATCAGTAAACGGGGTGTGTGTGTGTGTCTCATATAATTACTAATAATATAACAAACTTCATAAGATGTCTTTGTTACCGCTGTGACATTACCACTGACAAAACACTTTGTTGCTGTTGCAAAAATTATTGAAGAAAGCCTATTTATATATTACCTCTTGAAAGAGATCTTCGAGAAAAAGTGTCATTGATTGATTCCTGTTTATTGGTATTTTTTTTTAAATACAGTACTCGTGACAAATCAAACAAGTACTAATCCATGTTTGTTTTTCCCTACAAAATAGTCAACTTCCCAATTGTCTTGAAACGATATATTTTCTTCGGATGTTTTCGCTTGCAAGGTATGAAAGATAGTTAAAAATTAGTTCCACTCATAAAATGGTTGCTACTCCACTGTTGTCTGTTATCACAAACCGTAACCGTTCCAAAAAGAAAAAGAATATCAGTTCGCACCCATCCAACATCAACAGCAAAATGCAAAATTTATATATTTGATTTCTTGACAAAGAGTTTCCCATCAAATTTTTAATACTTTGTTCTTAAATAAGTGAATTTCTCAGAGCAATAGGCCATGAAAGGGCCACTTAAAGAGGCTCGGTGGGCCGCAAGTTGAGTATCGCTGTTTTAGATAGTGCTCGCTTCGTAGAAGAAACAGCGTACTACGGTAAAAATTAATATCCACTAGTCTTGAAAATGTAATCATTCGCTAATCTGGTATAAAGAAATTTGCATACGAAATTTTGAATGATTTGAATATTTTTAAAACAGTTTCGTTACTTTTTTTTTTGTAAAAGAAGATATGTGTATGTGTGTGTGCGTACATATGTCTTGGTCCGTTAATATTTCATTGCAATATCTGAGTGATATTTTCCCACATACAAATTGTTTTATGTATTCTATTTATTACATGTACTACTTTTGATGTGTTATTTATTACTTCAAAAAGGAAGTTGGATTTTTTAAAGATGTTGGTGATAAGCAACAAGAAAATTTCTTCGTAAGACTCTCCTTTAATATTTTTTATTCTTTTTAACCTCATTTAAGAAGTTTTACAGCTTTACTGTCTCAGTTCATCTCTCGTGTTTCCTCAAGCTTTACATTTCTTTAGCATGCGTCTCACTCTCCTCATTTTCCTTCCTTCTATGTAATTCATTGCACCACTTACATTTTTTTAAAATTGAAATTCCAGTTCTGTTGAAAATTTACTGCGAGGCATGAAGATCGAAGCATCCAGAAAAAAAAGGAGATTGCATTAAATTTTCACATGCAAAGACATTTCGACAAAACATTCAAATGAATAATAGGAACTAGATTTCACCGGAACTGAGTATTACGTAAGGAATAATTCTGGTCTGGTTAAAATGTCTGTCGCATTTCGGATACTTAATTCAACCGCAATAATGACAAATCCGTACTCATTACGTGCATATATCAAAGTGTGTATAAGATTTCATAACAGTTAATTAAAAGAAATGGCATGGGCAAAGCGGAGAGTTGCTTGATATTTGGGTTGAAACGAACCATTGGTTCAATGACGCTGATAAGGAGAGGGAGAATAACAGTAGGTTTCACTGTCAGGAAGATAGCATTCGACTCAGAATCAAAATAGATTGGGAAGACAGAGTGACTGTCATATCTGCTATCACAGCATCAGCGTAGCTATTAATCATTCGACAAGTGAATTGTACTCCAGTTAACAACAAGATCATTTCTTCACTTCTGAGTCTGATTGATAGTTTATTAATCTCCCACTTTGAAGCAACAGGAAAGTTATTAGCAATAAAACTCGTAATTTTACTCTCGATTAAATAACGAGTACGACATCTGAGCGATACCTCATTCTCCAAACTTCTACACCATACCACGTAAGGATTTTGAAGCGATATATTTAACAACAGAGGTCTCAGATAACTGAATTCTTTCTTTTGATGACCATTGCGTTTCTCATCTCTCACCCTTGTACTTTACTGTCCAATAACAGTGGTAGCTCTCTCGATCAATTTAGAACTGCGCCAACTGGGAATATATCAACTTTAATGACAAGTACCGTTTTCTCTATTTCCTGACGACCAGCTTGAATCTATTTAAAGATGTCCAGAATAGCATACAGATCATGTTCCATCAGCTTCACTGGCCCATAATAGGCCGTTATGTGTGGTTTGAAAAATCAAAACTGGGATTCTTTTTTTTTTGGTAATTACTAGTATTGTTTCTCGAGAGCATATAGCTGTTTCATAGAAAAAATTATTAATATCTGTAAGACAATGATTTCGAGCTCTCTTAATTTAAAATGAAGACCACCTTGCGATTTAATGGTGACGATTTCTTACAAAAAAATTATTGAAATGTATCTTAGAAAAATTGTGGTCTCTAAGCCCCTAAATTAAAATGAAATGAATATTATAATAATACAGTCTTACCTGGTGTTGTAAATATTAACGTAAAAAGGAAGTGTGTGTATTGGTTATATTTAATAGATTTTTAGTTTTGGAAGAAATATCAACTAGAAATGATCACTGTGAATAAAACAACTATGGTACCTAAAATACATTTAATGGACTTAAAAGAAATAATTTTTTTTTAACATTATCGATATTTTATTATATATGAATGATGTTTGTGTATCTAAATTTTATAAGTACAGAAATTTGCCTTGAATTTAAATGAATCTTAGAAATTGAATGTGATGTGGTAATGAAATAAAAAAAGCTGTAGATAAATAATTCTTTTTCTAATGTAGCTGCACATTGGTATTTTAGCTTTTGCAGACCTAGTTCATTCCCCAGAGGCTGGTACCACTTTTTAGAGCGGCACCACATTGGCGATACCAATAACCACAAGTAATTTTGACGCCCAGTTTCCTTCCGAAAGAGAGGCACCTGAGCTCTTGACGATGCGAGCCTGTACTAGGATATAATTTTGCCGAAAGCACCCAAGTTAAACAGACATTCTGGGGATTTTTTACATGCCGTATATTATGCGACAGGATCGCTGTCAATTTCTGTATCATGAAAATCCACCGACTTGGGCCGGAGTCAAACCCGCATCCTAAGGTGCAGAAGGCAGCGACAAACCAACCATGCGACCCAGCCTTTAATATATAAATAATAAATGAAATTTAAAAAAATTCATTTTTAAAAGAAAAATAACAATGAAAAAAGTGATATATGTATAAAAATATTAATTTTGTCAAATTCTTATTATAAGAAACACATATTTATTTCAGTCCGTTAAATTTTAAATGGATTCGATATGTAAAGATACGTAATGCTTTATCCCATCATGTAAACTTTTATAAGTTTGTAACTATAAATAAAATATTATACAAGAAGAAAAATTTCAAAGTTTGTAAAGAATAGAATATTGCACAATATCTAAAAAAAAACTTTCATATGATTCACTTCTCGATGCGTATAACGGATTGAATTGATTTATACTTTCTCTTTACTACTACTCTCTCAGCAGAAACGTTCTCCAAAAATACGAAACGCGTAAATTCAAGTGTCTCCATTCAAGGTTCTCCTACCATATTATGACGCGATTTTACCTATTGTTCTGTAAAAGTCCCATCGTATAAATACTATTGTGTAAGGAAATGTGAGACTTGGAGAGGTGTTCTACGATGCGTAAAGCTCGTATATTACGATGCAGCCGTTCTTAAGAGATGAATATGAATTTTATACAAACGTTACGGAACAAAACCTGGGATGTAACTCGGACTTTTCTTATTTAATGTTTTAACATCCATCTAAGTAATTAAAACGTTGTAGAAACAGAGGTATTACATTTACAACTTTGTAAATTTCTACAAGCAGCCGAGCAGGAATATCAGTCATGGGGCTTAGATACTGAGACTATGTTAGTAACAAGATGATAAGCATTTCTTTGAAGTTCGAATATCAATCTAGATTTCAAAGCTGTTGTATAGAGAATTTCTGAGATTATTTTTTAAATTATACAATTCCTTATTATTTCTGACTTAAGATTAAAATAAATCATTGATTGTGCTTTTAATGTACTTATGACACAATACATAAAAAAGAAAATAATTTTAAATAAGTTAAAAATTCTTTCTTGGTACGAGGTTTTTGGTTTTTTCAACGAGTTCAGAGAATATTTAGGTATATAAATTACAAAAAAAGATCAGCATATGAATACGCACTTCATTACGTAATTTAACTCGATATTCTAAATTCATAATGTTAAATTTTACTCTTAAATGGCGATAAATGTAGACTCTTCAAAATCGATTGGCACAATTTTAATACTTAAATTATTTAATTTTTTAAATTCTCCAACATTTATACAAATTCAAATAATAATTAAACCTGAAGTAGGTTTCCCCCATTGAATGGAAGTAGCTGTATAGGTATATCTTATATATATAATTTTTCTATATTAGATAATACTGCTTTCTAGCCACTTAAAAATGTTTCTAATGAATTTTGAGGGCTTTACTTCACCCAGGTAAAATAAATCCTTAAATTTAATAACATCAGTATATGAGTCAAAAATATTCAAAAATTTAATTTTCAAAGTTTTTTCTGTTCTAAAACTTTTTTGTACGCTTTACACAAATGCAAAATAAGATCTTTGATCAAACCAATACAGTAAATATAACTTTTTTGGAAATTTTTTAAAGTACCAGTCTTTTCAATAATTTGAATAATGAATTCACTTTTATAAGCAAAAGGTGTACTCAGTGTTCGTTTGCAGTGCTACATTGAAACAATTCTTTTTATGGAAAAGGCTGATTAAATATACTTCTGAAAATACTTGCATATTTGACTTTACGAGTATAGAATAATAATATTAAAAATTTAATAAATTAAGTCTAGAAAATGACAAAGGAGAAATGAATGACGTGTACGTTCACAATTAATTCGTAATCTTTAAATTTATTATTATTAATATTTTTATTTTCATTTTTGTTATTATATAAAATTTTGTTCTTTTGAACGCATGTAAATCTAAGTTTTAAAATCAAGGATATAAATTATGAAACATTGTACATAATAATGCTAATATTCAACCACATACGTTTTAAAATATAGTTCTGAAATAAAGAAACAATCGTAAGATTCTCCAACAGTATATAGAGCATTAAATATAAGACATTGAGTTTCTTTTAATCAAAAATGCGTCTATTCTCTGAGCAGTTAAATATTGTAATGATTTTAAAAATTAGATTTTTCGTGTCCTGGAAGTAATTCAAAATTTAAATCTTCAATTTACCAATATATACATTCAAAATGGTACAAAAAGAATCGAAGTATACAGATATTATTTTAAAAAATCGATACTTATTTTTTAAAAATAAATGCGTTTCCACGTCTTATTGTTTAAAATAAATTTATTTCAGTGGAAAATAAAGTCACTAAAATAAAACCGTATTTTACACACAATAGCAATAACATTACTTTACTCCATGTAGCTTTAGTTAAATCGAATACATTTAAAGTTTTTGTGTGACATCCTCGGAAATAAAACGTTTATTTCAAAATTATGTCCTATTTTAAAAGTTAATTAAATGACTTAAATTAATTCTGAAAGCACAATTAACAGATGCATATATTTAGCTTATTTTTTGTATAACGGCCTCCGTGTCTTATGTAGAAAAATTAGATTTAAGTAAATAAAGGATGCTGGATAGCATTGAAAATGTTCTTGAACTTTATAAAAGCAAATTTATTTTAGGTAAAGAGTTTATTTTTGGACCATAAAAGTGAAATTAAATGCAGAAAAGGAACTTTAAAAAAGCCTGATAATAAATTTATTTCTAAAATGATTAATCATAAACCTGTCGATTAATGTTTAAGCATTGAAACATTCTATAAAGCTTTTCAATCCTGTTGTCAGTACCACTCCTTTGGCGATTTTTTTAAAGTTAATGGTGAAATATCTCAAATTAAAATCCCAATATTAATTTACCCAATGTACATTCTCCTTTCCAGCCATCCGAGAGAACGAATTTCAATTACCGAATTAGCTCTATGTGGCGCATTAAGGTGCTTTAGATATCGAAGCCCCTCTAATTTTAGACAGGTTATCCCAGAAGCCAAAAGAAGACTTAGGAATATACGTATGTCTGAGTGTGAATTGAATCTCAGACTAATTGAAGGATTTCGGAGACTGGAAAGGGCAAGCCCCATTACGACTAGACAATCTGGCTCGCACGTGCTAGACATTTGGCTCACGATATCCAATCGATAAATCTTGGCGATACTCAGGATCTGTCGCCAAGAGTAAACACATTTTCATCCGGATGCATGAGATGGAGAGGATAATAAGAGCGAAAGTCATATTAATAGATGATCCTCAAAGGCAAATTATTTAATTATGGATATTAAAATCTGCACGATACCTAATCATTAATAATGATCAATTATTATATATTATTTTTACATAGCAAAAGACATTTTCGCTGCCGTAAGCGAAAGTTTAATTGATTTTACTAATAAGAAAA